>JARBWK010000011.1:21829189-21876407 GCA_030556195.1 Anolis apletophallus
CAGACATTTATATTTATTGCTCTGATGCCCTTTCAACTTTGGCTGTTTATGAGAATTTGTAGAAGGCCTACCATGTCCTACCTCTTGACTACTTTCTATCTTTTCTGTTGACTCGGCCATTTGTGCGTAAATTTCATCCTCCATACTTGGCGTTTCACCCTCTCGAACCGGAAGCTGCCCAGCTCCTGTCGACTTTCCCCTAGGAATCAGTTTAAAAGCTGCTCTGAAGCCTTTTTAATATTAATTGCCAGCAGTCTGGTTCCATTTTTGTTCAGGTGTAACCCGTCCCTTTTGTAAATGTTTTGCTTTCCTGAAAATGTCCCCAGTTCCTAACAAATCTAAAGCCTTCCTCTCGACACCACTGCCTCATCCACGCATTGAAGCTCCTGAGCTCTGCTTGTCTGGCTGTCCCTGCGCGTGGAACTGGTAGAATTTCCGAGAATGCTACCTTTGAGGTCCTGGATCTTAATCTTCTATCTAGCAACCTAAATTTGGCTTCCAGGACCATCCGTTTGGCCTTCCCAATGTCATTGGTACCGACGTGTACCACGACTGCTGGTTCCACCCCGGCACTATCTACCAGCCTATCTAGATGCCTCGTGATGTCCGCAACCTTTGCACCGGGCAGGCAATTTACCATGCGGTCATCACATCCATCACAAACCCAGCTTTCTATGTTCCTGACAATCGAATCGCCCACTACAAGAAGCCCCCCTCCTACCACCCGTTGAGAAGTATCCTCGGTGCAAGAGGATATGGGCACATCCTCCGAGGAAGGGGTCCCAACTAAGGGAGCCGGTCCCTCTTCCTCAGACTGATGTCCTCCCTGCCCAAGACCCCCATTTGGAGGGCTGCTCAGAACGGAGTGGGATGCTCCTATTTCATCCCTGGAGATCTCTTCCTCCTGCCTCACTTCCTCTCTGTGCTTCTCCAGGTCTGCTACCTTGGCTTCAAGGGAAAGAACACGTTCCCTGAGAGCCAGGAGCTCACTGCAGCGAATGCACACTTAAGACTTCTGCCCAGCAGGCAGATAGTCATACATGTGACACTCAATGCAAAACACTGGAAAGCCCCCCTCCCACTGCTGGCTGACTACCTCCATTTCTTGTTTATATGTTTTTATAATTTGACTCCCTTTTTTTAGATAATTAGACTTTTTTTTCCTTTTTGTAGATTCACTGTTTGTTTTGGTCTTGATTAACTTTTTTACAAGTCTTTGGATATTTTTTTTTACTTGTTACAGGTTTATGTTGTATCGCGCGCCAATAGGCGCGCGGGCTGCTAAAAACTACCTTCTAGCAGCTAATAGTAGAAGCTAAGACAACAAATTTACCCAGGAACTTACCAGTGCTCCTTATTTTCTTATTAGCAAGTAGTCTGCTTTAAACTGCTTTAATCAGTCAGATGGCTGACTGATTTAAAAAACAGGATGCTCTTTGATTGTAAGTGAACTATAAATCCCAGCAACTACAACTAACAAATGACAAAATTAATCCCCCCCAACCCCACCAGTATTCAAATTTGGGCGTATCAGGTATTTGTCCAGTGAATGAAAAAAACATCCTGCATATCAGATATTTACATTACGATTCATAACAGTAGGAACATTACAGTTGTGAAATACCAATGAAAATGTTATGGTTGGGGGTCACCACAGCATGAGGAACTGTATTAAGGGGTCACAGTATTAGGAAGGTTAAGAACCACTGTTTTATTGCTTAAATATATTTGATTGTTGTATGTCTTTAATCGTGTTGTTGTGTAACTTAGTTCATATTGGGCTTGTTCCCTATGTAAGCCGCCCCAAGTCCCTTCGGGGAGATAGAGACAGGATATAAGAATAAAATTATTAGTATTATTATTATTCACAGAATAACCCTATCTACACTGCCATTTAATGCAGTATAGACCCATATAATGCAGATTGAACTGCATTGAACTGGATTATATGAGACTACAGTGCCATTCAATTCAGTTCAATCTGCATTATAATGGATGGGTCCTTTGAGGCAATTTATTCCACTGTCAAAAAAGTTTAATAGTTTAATGTTTAGGCAGAATCTCTTGTTATATAATTTGAATGTATTGGTTTGCGTCCTGGGAATGCAATAAATAAGATCACTCCATCCTCTACATCTACCAGCCTCACCTATTTGATTAGGACAGTGTTTTTCAACCTTTTTTGAGCCGTGGCACATTTTTTACATTTACAAAATCCTGGGGCACACCAACCAAAATGACACAAAATGACACTCTAACACAGTAATACATATAGTTAATATGTTTTTAAATGTATTGATACACTCAGTGTGAAACCTGGGCCTGTTTCGATGAACACAACATAGATATCCTGGCAGGAATGGCAGAAAGACACACACAAAGGTCTTGCTCAACAGCTGTCAGTCTCTCTCTGTTTTTTGTTTTTATCGCAGTCAAGCTAGAGAAGCTCATCTCACACAGATATGAGGTTGAAAAAGGAGCAATGTCAAAATAGCTTTGCTGGCCAGAATGGGGAACTCCCTGGCAACAGATAACCAAAAACTGTCCAAAGGAAGATCAGCAAATTTTAGCTTTAAAGTACAATCTTGTTTCAGTTCAATTTATAGTTAACACACAATCAAAGAGCATCCTGAACTCTTGCAACAATGGAATTGAACCAAATTTGGCACATTGAACTCTCATTACCAACAGAAAGCGATGAAAGGGTTTGCTTGGGAATTGACCTTGAGTTTGGAAGTTGTAGTTCACCTACACCCAGAGAGCACTGTGGACTCAAACAATGTTCTGTTATATTGTTGTTTGTTTTCTATCCAGAATGACAATGTTTGAAGGAGGCTCACCACTTTAAGGTCCCTAAAACAGGCATGGGAAAACTTTGGCCCTCTGGGTGCTTTGGACTTCAACTCCCACCATTCCTAACAGCCTGAGGCCCTTTCCTGCTTAAGTGGCTGAGGGGGGAGGAAAAGGGCCTGAGGCTGCTAGGAATGGTGGGAGTTAGAGTCCAAAACACCTGGAAGGTCCAAGTTTGCCCATGCCAGCTTTCAACAGAGACCTCTTCCTTCCCCTTCCCCTTCGCGCCCTTTCTTCCCCCTCCTGCTGAGCACTTACCTTTTCTTCTCTACTCGGGCTCCCTTCTTCCCAGCCTTGCTCTGCTCGCTTTGTTTCGCTTTGCTCACACTGCCACTTCTGCTGCCATTTTGATCCGAGGGGGCAGCGCGAGCGTGTTCAGGAGGGGAGGGGGGAGGAAGACCTGGGGTGAGTCTGCACAGTAGCACCTGCACGGGCCACGTCTTCCTCCCTCCCCCCTCCCCCCTCCCCCCCTGAGCAAAGCGAGGTGGCAGCGTGAGCAAAGCGAGGCAAAGCGAGCAGAGGAAGGCCGGGAAGACGGGAGCCCGAGTGAAGAAGAAAAAGTGTTCGGCAGGAGGGGAAGAAAGGGTATTGGAGGTTCCAATTTCCCACGGCACACCTGTTACACCTCAGACTCCGGAACGGCTCCCCCTGACAGCAGAAGTGACTTGCATTTTCTCAAAAAAATCTATTTGATTGCTTGAAGATGGTTGTCATGTCACTTCTCAATTTTCTTTCAACTACAGAGCATAGATTCAAAACAGCAAGGAACCCACAGGTCATAGTTTGCAAAACCTAAGGAGGGTTGTTGATGGGCAGAGCCCTTGGGGGTTTCTCATTCAAAGGATCGCCATAACTGTTTTGATTTCCATTCTGTTGCTACGACATGTCAATTCTGTATCTGTGTTTTGTACACGTTTCTATATTTTTGTGTTTTTGTCTATGTAATTTATTTTATACCGGCTGTTCCTGCCGCACATTGCTGTGGCCAACCTTCCCTCTTTCTCTTTTCTTTCTCCCCTTCCTTCCTTCCTTCCCTCCCTCTCTCTTACCTTCCTTCCCTTTTTTCTTCCTTTCTTTCTCTCCTTCCTTCCTTCTCTTCTTCCCTTCCATCCCCCCACCTTTGCTTTCCCTTCCACTTTCTCCCCTTTCTTTCTACTCTACCTATTCATGGACTGCAACTCCCAGCAGTCCATCTGATCAATCAATCAATCTACCTACCAATCTATCTCTATCTAATCTATCTATTTGGAGGATTGCTGGGAGTTGCAGTCCAGGAATAGCAAATTGGAAATATGCAGGGATGCTCTCAAAGAAATCCAAGGAGAAGTGTGGCGCCCCCACGGGCTCTTATTATATCTGTATTTTGTATTTAGTTGCCTTCACCTGCAAGGCCTTTGTTCTATTGTTTAGCCACGTGGACTGTGATGGGAGGAGTTGTGCCTGGCTCCATACCTGGCATCACCACCCTGAACTCCTCCCCTTCCTGAGTTTACCTGGGAGGCTGGACTTCCTTTCTGGCCTCATTCCAAGCATAGAACATGGACGAAGCAGGTGGAAATCTGGAGCCAATGCTCAGACAAAGCAACTTCGTTCATGTATAGCCTATCCAACACTCTCAAGCCAGGATTGCAGTGATAGGAAGGCCAGCCCTTCACCCAAAGACTGTAATCTCTGGGGACCCCAGGACTTCGTGCGCCAGAGAACCATTTGAGTAGCAACTGGAAACCTGGAATCAAAGAAAGCTACCTTCACTCTGCAAAAGGCAAGTGAATGCAATCCCTTTGTTTAAAGGACCCTTTTTTGCAACCTACTTCAAGCTTTTTTAACCACCAGCATTTTTACTGGTTGTTATTAAATAAACTTGTTTTGAGTTCACCCTTTTTGAGTCCTGAACTCATTGCTTAGGGACTCCAGGTTTTCTTTTTATGGGAAGGCTACAATGCGAACCCCAGGGCCTATAGAATTCGTCCATCCATTCAAAGCCCCCTTTTTTTGGCCCTGGTGGGACGCCACAAGAAGAAAGCTTGCAACTCCTCTCCTAAAAGGCCTGGTCTAGGGGATGCTGGGAGTTGTAGTCCAGAAGGGATCATGGATATGCTTTTCTGTGCTTTATTTACCAAGGGAGTAGTTTTTGTGCCTGCGCTATAGCGTCTTTTTGCTTTATTGGCTTTTTAAATCCCTTCTGCTGTGTTTTTTAGTGTTTTTATGAGTTATGGCCACTCTATGGCCTGATAGGTGTATTGTGTCCAAATTTGGTGTCAATTCATCCCGTGATTTTTGAGTTATGTTAATCCCACAAATGAACATTACATTTTTATTTATATAGATGTATATATCTTACGTTCATAGGTTTTTGAATTTGTTGTACCCTGCCTCGAGCCATCAAATTGTTCACTAAATCCTTAGGAATTATTGGAATTTTAAATAACATGTCATATGTAATTGGGTAGTGTGATAGAGCTCACATACATGGGATCAAAACTGCTGTCTAAATCAGTGGCTTAAAATGTATGTGCATTAAAAAAACAGGATTTTCTATTCCATTTTTGACACATTTGTGTTTATTATAGTTGAAGACATCAGAAAACCCTATAGGTCAACTTACATTAGAGAGATTGACATGGAAGCGAAAAGGAGGCACAATTGAATGTTGGTGTGGATCCAGTCGTATGAACTTGTCTTTTACAGAGAGAGAAAGATCTTCAATGACAGGAGCCAAAAGATGATTGGTAGAGAGCAGCCGGTTGAACGAAATCCCTTAGAAAGTCTTGGCTTACAATCTGCATCTTTAAGAGTAGCGTAACTGCTCCAAATTGGAGAACGACCTGCAGCTAGCAAACCACAGACAGACTGAGTAGTGCAGCCCTTAATAATTCTGTCCAAGTGGGATCCATTGATACCTGGAAGACAAGATGCAGAAGAATCATGACAGTTACTGCTCCTCCCAAGAAGTCCATACTGGGACCCTTCTTCAAATAGATGTGCTGAAGGAATAGAGTTTAGCAACACCTAGAACCTGCCAATGTGAGCCTAACAACACAGGCACACCAAGAACAGACAGCTGCCTGTCTACATCAGTGTTTCCCAACCTTTTTTGAGCCGCGGCACACTTTTTACATTTACAAAATCCTGGGGCACACCTGCAACCAAAATGACACAAAATTACACTCTAACACAGTAATACATATAGTTAATATGTTTTTAAATGTATTTATATACTCAGTGTGAAACCTGGGCCTGTTTCGATGAACACAACATATATATGACTTTCTCTCACATACTTTTACATGGCTATCATGTCTTCTCTCAGCCTTCTCTTCTCCAGGCTAAACATGCCCAGCTCTTTAAGCCACTCCTCATAGGGCTTGTTCTCCAGACCCTTGTGAAATTTCACCCTGAGTGAAACTTGCTTCTAGCTAACTATGGATGTCATGAAGCTGTTATAAACAGTTCCTGGGGGGAAGGGGGCAACTCTTGAAAAATCCAGCAAAATAGTGTAAAAAAACCCCACATTTCCAAGCGGAGAGACTCAATTTGTTGCTTGGAAACCTGTGAATGCTTCAGCCTCCCGATGCTCCCAGGTTCGCTCACTGCCCAATTCAACAACATGGAGCTTCCGGCTTTGGCTGTTCTCGCGAGAAATCCAAGCCAACGCGAAAACGCTGACTCAATCACTTCCGCCCAGTGCTCTGCTTTTGCGGAGGGAGGAGGGAGGCAGGGAAAGAGGCCACACAGATCTATGAAACGTATGGGAGCATCGGGAGGCTGAAACAGCCCTGAGCAGGAACTGGAGCCATGCTGAGTCGAGGCTCCTGAAGGATTCCTCAAGGCGGGAATTGAAGTCCAAATCACCTGGAGGGCCCAAGTTTGCCCATGCATGGTTTAAGCCAACTTTGTCTTGCTACAGTACAGTCAGATGATACTCTGGAGTTTGCCAGAAATCCAATTAGTTGGACTGAGTCAGATTCAGACTTATCTGCTGTCCGGACTGGACACTGGTGGTGTTATCCTTTTCCTGTACTCATCAGCACAAGGAAATGGGATGGATCACACCTGTATCACCATGACTGTTACTCCTACTCAGGCATGGAGCACCATCTGAGCTCCTCTCTTTAAGATGCAGGCTGTCCTAGTGAAGCGCATGGTATGGGGAGCTGGAGCTGGCAAAGGGAGCTCATCCATGCTCTCCCCAGATTCAAACCTCCGACCTGTCAACCTTTGGTCCAGCCGGCACAAGGGTTTAACCCACTGCACCACCGAGGGCGCCATAAAACAAACTGATTAATGGGATATACAGCCTTTGGTACTTACTGGCTGACTAAGAACTTCACCAGACACAGCTGGAAAAAGTGAGGGAAATTGTATTCTTGCGTGGGATTCCGTCTTTAAAGAAGATGAAGAATTTACTTACCCTCACCACACAGGATTGCCTCCTGTGCCTCTACAATCTGCTTAGAGGAGACCCAAGGCACCGTTCTTAAGACAGACACCACTTCTGGACTCATTGACCTTCCCCCTTTCAATCCTGTTACTCTAGAGCAGGCATCCTCAAACTGTGGCCCTCCAGTTGTTTGGCCCTTCAAGTCCCAGAATTCCTAACAATTGAACAAGCTCATTAGGGCTGCTGGGAGTTGGAGGCCCAAAGAGCCGGAGGACCACAGTTTGAAGATGCCTGCTCTAGAGGAGACCGAAGGGCACCGTTCTTAAGAACGCCCATCTCTACATGTCACCAACAGATCTCATCCCACGTGTTTTTAAGTGCTTTCTCCCATTTCCAGACGCATTAGGAGCTCAGAAGATGATTTCCAGTTCACTGACAGATGACAGCCAGAAGTCTGAGTTATATGATGAGCTCCATGGTACTGTATGTATGAATTGTTTTAGAAGTGTGTGGAAAGGGAAGGAACATGCATTTGATGAAGTCCTAAGGGTGCATCCACACTGTATTATTATTATTTACTGTATTTCTAACCCTCTCTTCTCAACACCCCCCCCCCCGGGGTGTGTGTGTGTGTGTGTGTGGACTCAGGGCGGCTTACAAGGCACCATTAGATGGTGGCAACAATACACAATATAAAAACACTAATACAACAAGATTAAAACATCAACATTAAAACATTAGCTATCCAGTTAATTTAAAAATTCTATCTATACAATCCACATTCAATCAATCAATCAGTGGGGAAGCCGTATTTCATGTCCGTCATTAAAACAGTCCGTTCCAAATAAAGTGCTGCAGTTACTGTGCAAAGGCCTTGTCCCACAACCACAATTTTACTTTCTTACTGAAAGCTAGGAGGGATGGGGTTGATCGTATTTCGTTTGGTAGCACATTCCACAGGCGGGGGACCGCAGCCAAGCAGGCCCTGTCTCTCATCCCCGCCAGCCGCAGTTGAGCTCCGGATGATCTTAAGTTACGAAGTGGGACATAGCGGCAGATGCGTTCGGACAAGTAAGCTGGGCTAGAACTGTATAGAGCTTTAAAGGTCAAAACCATCACTTTGAATAGAGCCCGGAAATGGACAGGCAGCAAGTGGAGCTGACAGAACAGGGGAGTGGTATGCTCCCTGTATGTCGTTCCAGTTAGTAACCTGGTTGCCGCACTGTAGCCATCACTTTAATTAACATGGCTCAATGCTATGGACTCATGGGAATTGTTGTTTTACAAGGTCTTTATCCTTCACAATCAAAGAGTGCTAGTGCCTTATTAAACTGCAAATCCCAGGATTCCATAGCATTGCATCCTGGCAGTTGAAGTGGTTTCAAACTACATTAATTGCACAGTGCAGATGCACCACGGAGTTATAGTCATAGTTCCTTCCTCCATAAGTATCCCCAGTGCCGTTTTGAATTAGTCTTAATTGTGAGCCCTCACTACATCTAGTATTGGTGACTCTGATTGTTTGCAGGTTTGATTCTCTAGGTATCTGTAGATCCTCCAGCATGATAGTATTTTGAATTCAACATTATCCCTTTTACACATGTACAAGCTCTAGTTCAAGATGTGTGTGTGTGTGTGTGTGTGTGTGTGTGTGTAATATAATTCAGGTCAGAACCATTTTGGAAATTTGATTTTTCATATATGTGTATAGTGAGATATCTAAACATGAAATTAATTTATGTTTCATAAAAGCCTGAAGGTAATTTCATGCACAATATTTTCAGTAGTTTTGTGCATGACACAAAGTTTGTATACAATTAACCATCAGAACACAAAAGGGTCACTATCTCAACCAGTTTACTATTTCATCCTAGAGTACAACCCCATTCCTTCCCAGGCCAAGCTTTATTGGAATTTTGTCTTGCAGACCTGATATTGAAACTTGACACTGAAAATCTCTTCCAAAATCTTTCTTCCTTCACCATCCTCCAATGTTACTGTTGCAGAAAAAATCCAGTTAAACCAATATCAAGAAAACATGGGCTGGATTTGGTTCTAATAAAAAGACTTTGTAAAAGAAGCTTCTTTCTCAGAGGTTTTGTTAACTGAAGTAAGCCTGTATATTGTGGTTATACAATGCCCACAATCCCCCTTTTCTTTTCTTTTCGATAACTTTAATCCTATACATATTTTGCTACGTTTGATCTGGGACCTACCGGTATATGTACGAGATTTCATTTCAAAGCAGTAGTTATCCCTTCCCAGGCAATCCACCATCTCTTTACGGCATGTTGATTCCCAAGTATAGCATGCAAGACAGTGTTTTCCATTATGTTGAGTCGACTTCTGTGGTACTGAAAAGCAAAATAAATCAGGATTAGCATTAAATTTGGTCCTAACCTTGGTCTTCTGTGGTGAGCAAGACTGCATTCACAGTTATCGCTGGTGCACCAACGGTGCCATTTCCTAGAGTTTTCCAGTCTGTGCCATAGTCCCATCCCATCTGGATTATTGTAATATATTCAATATGAAGTTGCCTTTAAAATGTTTAGTAGTCTCTCTACATTTTCAGAAATTAGGGATGCAAAGTCCATGCAAAAGTGGTAAAATGTGAATATAACAATATTTTTTAACATTCTCTAGTCATTCGGGTCCTCATTCTGGGGGTGCTCCTGGACTCAACGCTGACGCTTGAGGCTCAGGTGTTGGCAGTGGCCAAGAGGACCTTCGCACAGTTAAAACTTGTGCGCCAGTTGCAACCATACCACAAGAAGCCTGACTTGGCCATGGTTGTCCATGCCTTACATGCCTGAGTAATCCATGGACTAATGTAATGCACTCTGCATGGGGCTGCCTTTGAAATGCAAAGAGCGGCAACCAGATTATTAACTGGGGTGAACTTTAGGGAGCATACCCCCCTTTTAAAACAGCTTCACTGTCTCCCAGTTTCCAGGCCCAATTCAAAGTGCAGGTGATTACCTGTAAAGCCCTATATGCTTCAGGTCCAACCTATCTTTGATACGGCATCTTCTTCTATGAACCGCCATGGGCATTAAGATCTGCTGGGGAGGCCCTTCTCTTGGTCTTACCACCATCTCAAGAAAGGTTGTTGGGGACGAGAGAGAGGGCCTTCTCGGTGGTGGCTCCCCGGCTCTGGAATACCCTTCCTAAGGAAATTAGATTAGCCCCCTCTCTTCAGGCCTTCAGGGTGAGTCTAAAAACATGGCTCTTCAGATGGGTCTTTGATCCTGAGTAATCCTTGACCAATGTGATGAATCATTGATAGTACTGGCCCACACTTTGATTGATTGTTATGACAGATAGCCAGCCAGCAGATCCCGCTGCATTTTAGGAATTTTCATAATTTTCACATTTTTATAATTTTATTAATGAGATTTTTATGCACTGTTGTTCTATTTATGTCATTATATTTATATGTATGTATTATTGTCTGCATGTGGCACTTGGAACGCCTCTGTGAGCCGCCCCGAGTCCCTTTGGGGAGATGCTGCTGGCGGGGTACAAATGATGATGATGATGATGAGAGATTTGCATGTCTACTGATTTTGGGGGAATTTTTAAATTGTGTCCAAAAATGTTTTAAGCCACAACAGCTATGCCCACTCTCTCAGTCTCTAGCCTTCCTCACCCCCCCCCCCCCAGTCCTGATAGGCTGAGAGAAACGGGTTATTTGAGATACGTATTAGTTGGTCTTTAGCAGTTATTTATGTGGCTCGCAGTGGTGTCAGGAAGTTAGCGAAGGCACTGCGAGTCCCATTGTCGATGGCCCACCCTCCTCCAAACAGCACCAGGATGTGGAGTGGGTCATGGAGGCTCTGTCCGCCAAGTTTGGTCTTTATTGGTGATTGGATGAGGGTGTTATTGTTTTCAGGAAGTAAGTGAAGGTACTGCAAGTCCCATCATCCATGGTCCTTCCTCCTTCAAACTGCAGCAGGATGTAGAGTAGGTCATGGGGGCTCTGTGTGGCAAGTTTGGTCTGTATTGGTCATTGGAGGAGGGTCACAGTGCTCTCAGGAAGTGAGTGAAGGTATTTCCAGTCCCATCATCCGTGGTGTGTCCCACACAAAACTGCACCAGGATGTAAAGTGGGTCATGGAGGCTTAGGGTGCCAAGTGTGGTCTTGATCAGTCAGTGGATGAGGGTTGTAGCGTTCTCGGGAAGTGATAGGAGGTACTTCAAGTCCCATCATCCATGGTATGCCCTCCTCCAAACTGCACCAGGATGTAAAGTGGGTCATGGGGGCTTTGGGTGCCAATTGTGGTCTTGATCAGTCATTGGATTAGGTTTGCAGTAGTCTCGGAAAGTGAGTGAAAGTACCTGAAGTCCCATCATCCATGGTGTGCCCTCCTCCAAACTGCACCAGGATGTAAAGTGGGTAATGGAGGCTTTGGGTGCCAAGTGTGGTCTTGATTAGTCAGTGGATGAGGGTTGCAGCAGTCTTGGGAAGTGATTGGAGGTACTTCAAGTCCCATCATCCATGGTATGCCCTCCTCCAAACTGCACCAGGATGTAAAGTGGGTCATGGGTACTCTGTGTGCCAAGTTTGGGCGTGGTCTGTGATTTGTAGGGGCTACAATGTTATGTGGGAAATGAATCAGGTGAAGGTACTGCAAATCCCATCATTAGTGGCCCATCTTGCCCTTAACTGCATCAGGTTGTAAAGTAGGCCATTGGGCCTCTGTGAGAGAAGTTTGGTCCTGATTAGTCATTGGTATGGGCCACAGTGCTATAAGGAAGTGAGTTAAAGTACTTCAAGTCCCACCATCCATGGTCCACCCTCCTTCAAACTGCACCTGAATGTAGAGTGGGTGGGTGGGGGGGGGGGTCTGTGGCAAGTGTGATCTTGTTCTGTCATTGTTGGGGGCCTAATCGGGAAAATAAAGTTAAGTAAGCCTTACTGTCCATTGATGCTGAGGCCTAGTTTGTAAAATCAGCTAAAGAAAGCCTTTTTGTGAAGTACTCTCTCTGGCATTTTTGAGATGTGGGATGTAGGAATGCTGGCCAATCAGAGCTGGTCTTGCAAATTCTCCCCCAGTGGCAACCAATCATGTTGTTTGAATGTAGAGGCTGGGATTCTTGGATGCTGGCCAATCAGAGTCCTTTATGCAAATACTCCCTCAGTGGCAACCAATCATCTTCTTAGAATGTAGAGGCTGGGAGCCAATCAGAAAGCTGCCACATACATACAAACATACATACAAACAAACATACATACAAACCCACAAACACTCTCTTTTATTATATATACAGATACACACACACACACACACACACACAAGTTGCTACCATTATTATTATTATTATTATTATTATTATTATTACTATTGACATTTCTACCCCCCTTTTTTACCCCGGAAGGGACTCAAGGTGGCTTTACATACAGACAAACAATGTGATGCCCTAAAACACAATGTACAGTTAAATAAATATTATAATAAAATTAAAAAGTACATTAAAACAATTAAAACATTTTAAAACAATACATTCAGAGTTAAACACGTAATCCACGAGCATAATCCAGGCCATTCCAATGATCATTGCACAACTTCTCTAAAGACCTGGTCACAAAGCCACGTTTTCACTCTCTTGTGGAAGGTCAGAATGGAGGGGGCTGATCTAACATTGCTGGGGAGGGAGTTCCACAGCCGAGGGGCCACCACTGAGAAGGCCCTGTATCTCATCTCTGCCAATTTCGCCTGCGAGGGAGGCGGGACTGAAAGCAGGGCCTCCCCAGATGATCTTAAACTCCGTGGTGGTTCATAGAGGGAGATACATTCGGACATATAAGCTGGGCCAGAACCATTTAGGGCTTTGTAGGCTAAAGCCAACACTTTTGAATTATGCACTAGTTTCCCTAACTCCTTTTTAAGGGAAGCTAGACTAAAATCTTTATCGAACAATGAAATCATAGAGCTAGAAGGAGCTTCATTGGCCACTGAATCCCAATCCCTCTTGCTCAGTGCAGGAAATCTAGTTAGAAACCTCCCAGCCGACCCCAGCAGATAAAGAGACACTACCACCTGTCTAGAAAATTAGTACTTTTGCCAAACTGCTCTTGCACCAAGACATTCATTCTAATGTTTAATCAAAATCTATATCCACCTATATCTTAAAAGCATTAATCTTGCTCCTCTTTCTGGAGCAGCAGTGAAGAAATCTGCATCATGACAAACCTTTAGATATTCAACAATCTGAAGAAAATTGGGTAGAGGAGGCAAAGAAATAGTGGGTGAAAGGATGGAAGAAAAAGCAAACCAATAACATGCACCTACATTTAGGAGTAGCAGTTCGGCATTTGTCCCCAGTACAACAGACTACATTTGCCCTGTAGAATTTATCTGACCCCAAATAAAGTTCAATGTTGGGAGACTTGCAGATCTCCGAGCGATCACAGCCTTTCTCTATGTTAACAACTGTCTTTCCATCTATAAAGGAAAAGGAGAAAAAAGTTTGTGCAGTGAGTAGCAAAACACCTGATATTAAAGTCTGCTATTCCACTCCAGTCGCGTTGTCATAAGTAATGGATCCATACCGGGTTATGCACCTTCAATAATTGCACCTGTCTTCAATAGCACAATTTCACTGATTCACCATTCCATGGTCCTACAATTGGACTTTCACAACACTCATCGGATCATGGAATCCTAGAGTTGGAAGAGGCTACATGGGCCATTTAGTCCAACCCCCTGCCATGGAGGAAAAGCACAATCAAAGCACCCCCGACACTGTGCTATCCAGTAGGCCTGGTTGATCAAGAAAAATGGTTCAAAACTCGTTTCGGATGTAGGGGGCGCTGGCGCTTCGAATCTGAATGCCTTCGGAGTTTTTTTGGGGGGGGGGAATCAAACTTGTTTCGGATTAATTCCAAAATTTCGGAATGGCTTTGTTATCTGCGTCCAAACTGGCTTAAACTGGTTAAATCCTCCTCCTTCCTCCTCCTCCTCCTTTCCCCCCTCCCTTCCTTCTCCCGCCAAGCTGCAAAAATTCAGAAGCGGGGGGAAGGCATGGGCTTTCAAACCCATGCCTTCCAAACCGGGTTTAACAGGGCTCCTGCTCCAGGTCTTTCCCAAGGGAGAGAGGGACCTGGGGCAGGAGCCCTGTTAAACCCGGTTTGGAAGAGCATCTCTTCCCTCCAGCGTTGGTTTGAGAGAGGGACCTGGGGCAGGAGCGTCAGTTTGACGTGGGAGGGAAGAGATGGGCTTCCAAACCGGGTTTAACAGGGCTCCTGCCCAGGGGCAGTCTCACCTCTCCCGGGGGGGTAGGCGAGCCTTATTTTTGCGCCCCCCTCATGGCTGCTGGACGAGGCGCGGGCAGCACTGGCTCCCGGGTAGGAGGCGCGGCGGAGGGGCGGCCAGCATGGCGGCGCCCCTCCCAGGTGGCGACGCCCCTCCCAGGACCCATCGCCCTACGCGGCCGCTTACTCGGCGGAATGGCAAAGGCCGGCACTGCTCCTGCCCCAGGTCCTTCTCGCGGGAGAGAGGGACCTGGGGCAGGAGCCCTGTTAAACCCGGTTTGGAAGGCACGAGCTCCCTGTCAGCCATCTCCACACCCAGCTCCTTCAAAGTCAAGCCAGTCACTTCAATGATACTATCCATCCATCTTGCCCTTGGTCGGCCCCTCTTCCTTTTTCCTTCCATTTTTTCCGGCATCATTATCTTCTCCAAAGTTTCCTATCTTTTCATTATGTGGCCAAAGTACTTCATTTTTGCCTCTAATATCCTTCCCTCCAATGAGCAGCCGGACATTATTTCCTGGAGAATGCACTGGTTGGATCTTCTTGCAGTCCAAGGTACTCTCCGAATTTTCCTCCAACACCACAGTTCAAAAGTGTCTATCTTCCTTCGCTCAGCCCTCATATCCATAGGTTATTGCGAGGAAAACCATTGTTTTAACTATGCAAACCTTTGTTGCCACTAATGTGATGTCTCTAATCTTCACTATTTTATCGAGATTGGTCATTGCTCTCCTCCCAAGAAGGAAATGCCTTCTGATTTTCTGGCTACAGTCTGTGTCTGTAGTAATAAAATACAAAGTCTATCACTGCCTCCACTTCCACAATTTTATATTAGTTTGGTTTAGTAAGTTCTATAACATCGAGCCCCCGGTGGTACAGTGGGTTAAACCGCTGAGCTGCTGAATTCGCTGATCTAAAGGTTGCAGGTTCAAATCAGCTCCCACTGTTAGGCTCAGCTTCTGCCAATCTAGCAGTTCGAAAACATGCAAATGTGAGTAGATCAATAGGTACCACTCTGGCAGGAAGGTAACGGCTCTCCATGTAGTCATGACCTTGGAGGTGTCTACGGAAAATGCCGGCTCTTCGGCTTAGAAATGGAGATGAGCACTACACCCCAGAGATGAACAGGACTGGACTTAATGTCAGGGGAAAACCTTTACCTATAACATCAATTGTAACAGGGCATGTTAGTGCATTTGCATTTAGCCAGTGCAAATGGTTGAGCATTTGGTGCAGTTTTGTTTTGCTTAAAAAGTAAAATTTACACATTTCATCAGAAATCACTAGCAGTTGGAAGTCAGACTGACAAATCTGGTAACCTCCAGTGATAAACTGCCCTGATATAAAGCCTCTACCACCTACCCAGAGTACTTTCGGATAAAGAAATGGCACAGGTATCTTTCTTCATAGGGCACCTGTGCTTATAGCCAGTGCATGTGGTCCCTCTGCCATCGCAAACTTCACACTCAAGAGGAATATGACTGGCATTATCTGGAATGGGGAAAAATGGAGGAGAAAAAAAGATTGTAGTTTCCTACAAATGCAACTTCTTCACTGTCTTAGCCACTTGAAGGCCTCACTTCTACTTTGCCTCAGCATCATGCAAATATCCACACGCTGACCTATGCTATGTTGAGCCTGACTTACTCTTAAACACCAAAGATGGTTCACATGGCCATGCTTTGCTTCAATGTGAGCAGGCAGGCTCTGAAAAGCATCTGGCTATGTCTTCGTTGCCAGGTGCAAAATTATCACAGAAGCAGTGAGACCCCTGGAGTACTTTAGTGGATCCCAGCACTGATGCAATCATTTACCATCTGACTATGGAGATCTAGCCAGATGTTGTCCGAGGTTTCCTGCTTGCTGTGAAGCGCATAATGCCCATGTGATGCACCTTCAGAGGTTTCTCAGTAAAGGAGGGGAGGGTTGGGGTGCTGCAGAGGGAGTGGGGGGATACCAAGCCACACGATGTCTGAATTCCAGTCTGAGTTTACAATGATCTACCAATTCCTCCTTACCTATTCTTAGGACAACAAAGAAGAGTAACAACCTAATCAGAGGGTGCATGTTGAAAGGAAATCTGGGGGGCCTCTCCCCACATTGGGCTGAATACTTTTGGTCAAAGAACCTGCAAAAATATATAAAAAAAGAAGCATTGCATCAAAGAACAACTTTCTACAATCTTCTTAAGACCATTTTAAGATTGTGGAGCTGAGATTTGTATTTTGTAGTTTTAACTGTTAATTTTTATGGTTTTATATGACTGTTTTTATCTTATGTTGTATGTGGGCACTTGCTGCTGCTTGTTCACCGCCTCGAGTCGCCTTCGGGCTGAGAGAGGCAGTAGAGAAGCATAGCAAATAAATAAAATAAATAATTTTTAATTAAAAACAATAGTTGTCCCTCCACATTTGTGGTTTTGGCTCTTGTGGGTTTGGTTATTCACAGATCGGATTAAAAATGTTCTCTCCAGGAATCTCTATGACCTCCAGTGTGACTCTGTGATGGAGGGCCTAGAGATTTGAAATTCAGAAATAACTGCGTTTTTGTACAAAGCTTAATGTTCTCACAGAAGAGTGTTATCCCTAATAGCATGGAAGTCAAATTGCCTGCAATGATCTAGCGTTGTTCCTTCTTAGCAGCTGTTTCACTGTTTGGTTTTAACAGTTCACTTCCTCGTCATTCCCTCTTGTAGCCTTGATGACAGATCTTCTTCTTTAGCTATTCCTGTTTGAGGCCATGAAGGTAGAGGTTGGCCTTTTGTTTAATCGACGCTTCTTAAAGTTCTAGAAAAACTTGGCCATTCTTAGAATGGGGACCGAAAACTCCATTAACAAGAACAATGAACCGTAGATGCGTTCCAGCTAAAGACAGATTGGTCATTATGGCCGAGCTTCCCACTATTAGACGCAAACAAAATCAGCTTGGTTGGTCTCTGTCATGGAAAGCAAGGGGCAACTCAAGAGGGTGTCCTACCAGAATGTAACTGTCAGTGTATATTGAAACAGACCCCTTTTGTTCTTCCTTTCAGTCCATTTCTGGTAAAAATTAATAAAAATGTGCAAATTCCTTCATATACAGCACAGGAAGAGCTTAATGTGTTTGTTTGTTTTTTAAAAAAGAAATATGAGGGACATTAAAGGTGAGAGATTCCTTTGCCCAAATTCAAAATGGAGGATGATCTTTGAATCTGCACATATTCAGCAATGTTAGTGTAGAAACTTGCACAAGCATTTATTTGTTTTACAGAGGCAGCACATCTTTAAAATCCATGTGGCAGGTGGGTACAACATGGTGCAAGTTTGGTCCAGATCCATCATTGTTTGAGTCCACAGTGCTCTCTGAATGTAGGTGAACTACAACTCCAAAGCTCAATGCCCACCAAACCCTTCTAGTGTTTTCTGTTGGCCATGGGAGTCCTGTGTGCCACATTTGGTTCAATGCCATCATTGTTGGAGTTCAGAATGCTCTTTGATTGTAGGTTAACTATAAATCCTAGCAACTACAACTCCCAAATGACAAAATCAATTTTTTTTGAATGATAGTCACTCATTGGGTTAGTAGGTGTCTTGTGGCCAAATTTGGCAGCAATTCATCCAGTGGTTTTTGAGTTATGTTAATCCCACAAACGAACATTAGATTTTTATATATAGTTATTTCAGGGGTGATGTAAACATTTCTCAGACAGAAAAGGGTCGTGAGTGGAAAATGTTTAAAGCCCTGCTCTGACCTATGTGTGTGCAACTGTGATCATGAATCCCTGGCCACACTTTTAGCTGATCTTTCCTCTGCCAGTTCCCAGAATTCCTGACTGTGGGTCAGACTGACTGGAGCTTTTGGGAGCCAAAGTTCCAGAGACCAAAAGTTGGGAACGACTGGATTGGATGCTTGCCAATGAAACCACTGCTCTGTCATCAAAGTCATGTGACATTTTATTTCATGTAAACATATTTCATTCAGCTTACAGCATTACATTACATTAATAACATAAAGAACATATTGTCAAAGGCTTTCATAGCTGGAATCACTGGTTTGTTGTAGGTTTTTCGGGCTATATGGCCATGTTCTAGAAGCATTCTCGCCTGACGTTTCGCCTGCATCTATGGCAAGCATCCTCAGAACTAACAACCTCTGAGGATGCTTGCCATAGATGCAGGCGAAACGTCAGGAGAGAATGCTTCTAGAACATGGCCATATAGCCCAAAAAACCTACAACAACCCAACATGAAGAACGTTTCCTCTCGCCTTTGACCCACCAAATCAATGGAGCCCTGGAATCACTTAAAACTGGATCCCATCCACTCCTTTTCTTATTTTTTATTCATGCAGTGAATTATAAAGAAAGATCAACTCAAGAAATCATGCTTACAATAAGGCATATATGACACAAGCGGGGTAGGGGTAGTGGGGGTGTTCTCTGTCATTGTATTATAAACATTTCAACCAGCAGGAGAGTCATAAGGAAGAATCCAGATGATGGAGGGGCCACCTTGATTTGAGAGTCCTTGGCTGGAACACATGTCACATTTTCAAATGTATAGCCAGGGATAAGCTTCTGACCAACGTGTTTGTATGTGTCACAGGTAGATGCTGTAGTACAACCTTTTCTCCTGTATTTTATGGCATCTTTGCCTGAACCTAGAAAACAAAAGATGAATGAGTTAAATTCCCCCTGCTGACCTCCTATAGAAGGGGTGAATTGATCATAAAATACAACATCCATTCATCACATTGAGTCTTGGTTGACTGAAATTGAGATACTGGTGATGGAAGTCAACACTGTGTAAAAAGGCACTATGATGTAATGGGTTGACTGGAAAGACATGTGTCGGCAGCTGATTGGCATGAAAGGCACTATGATGTAATGGGTTGACTGGAAAGACATGTGTCGGCAGCTGATTAGCTGAGCATGCCAGGAGCCAAAATTCTGATTGGATACTGTCTCTAGCTTGCTGCTGGGAGAAACGGTGTTAACTGCCATTTTCATCTCAGAGAGTGAAGAGAGCGCTGACTGGAAGCAGCCAGGAAGGAAATGGCTGTCAACTCTCTGAAGCCTGATCATTTCTAAGGCATGAAGCATATTTTAAAGACTGTTTAAAAGGACTGTTTATTCCCTTTGTTCTCTGTAAGAATTCAGAGAGACTATTGTATATGTTGTTGCTCTGTTTGACCTTTTGAACTGAAGTAAAATTACTGTTACTCATTACACAAATCTGAGTGACACATTATTATACTGGAGGGTATATTTTGGTTGAGAAACAGTGGTAAAACTTCCGTTTATTTACATTTACAACCTCCAACAAACACCTTCTCAATGCGATGTAGATGCTCAGACAGTGAAGGACAAAGGAGGCATGATACGCATAGTGTGAATGCAAGGAATTGTTGTGTGCCAGGGCTCACCCGGCTTCAAGGGCTAAGGTTTAATAAGCCAAGAAGACCATATTTACTTATAAGTCTTGAGTATCACCCTTATATGCTGAATATATTGCTTTGCCAATTATTGTGAAGCAAACAGATTGGAAATTAGCTGCCGTATATACTTGAGTATAAGCCAACCTGAATATAAGCCGAGGCACCTAATTTTACCCCCCCCCCCCCCCAAACTGGGAAAACTTATTGACTCAAGTATAAGCTGAGGTTGGGAAATGCAGCAGAGCGCTTATTTGAGGGACATCATCTCTAATTTAATTGCCATGACTCAATGCTATGCAATGCAGAGATTTGTAGTTTGGTGAGGCAGCCCCCATGATCCCAAACTACATGGCAGCCCCCATGATCCCAAACTACAGCGCCCACGACCTGACAGCATTGAGCCAGTGCAGTTAAAGTCGATGCATTCTATAGCATAAATGCACCCCAAGGTTATCTTTGTCATTGCTGAAATCTTTGGCATTCTTAACACTTCTGTTTTTAAAGGAATTATAAGCATGCAGCCACTGTAATGCACACTTTTTGGCCAAATTACAAAGAGTGCACTTTTTGCCACTGCACATTACATTCAGCAGCAAATTAATTAATTAATTAGGTTTCAGGGTTTGGAAAATTGAGGTGCGCATTAGACTTGATGGTTCATTAGACTCAAATAAATATGGCATTTTAAACTTCCTAGAGATCCCTCAAAACATCTTCCAAAATGCTTCCGAAGTTTTTATTTTTATTTCACCGGCCTCCACTTTTGTTCACTCCCATTTTGATGACCAAATTTATAGATATACTAGCTGGACCCGGCACGTGTTGCTGTGCCCTATTTAGGAGATGTGTGGAAGTGTGAGTATGTAAGGGTTTGAAATGATTTGACAATGTGTTTTGTATATATGTGTATGTGTGTTTGTGTGTCTGTATGTGTGTGTGTATGTATGTGTGTGCATGTGTGTGTGTCTGTGTATGTATATGTGTTTGTGTATGTATGTGTATGTGTATGTATTTGTGTGTGTATGTGTATGGATGTGTGTGTGTATGTATCTGTCTGTGTGTCTGTGTATGTATGTGTATGTATGTGTGTGTTTATGTGTTTGTATGTGTGTGTATGTACACTTCCCCCTTCTCTCTGTCTGATTCCCCCCCTTTTCTCTCTCCCCTCTCCCTCTCTCTCTGTTTCACTTTCCCCCCTCTCTCTTCCCCTACTCTCTCTCGCTGTCTGATTCCCCCCTTCTCTTCCCCCTCTTTCTGTGTCACTCCCCCCTCTCTCTCCCCTCCCCCGTCTCTCTCTGTCTCACTCCCCCCCTCTCTCTTCCCCCCTCTCTCTGTCTCTCTCAGGCCTCCCCTCTGTCTCTCTCATTCCCTCTCTGTCTCCCAATAAGGGGCGGGCCACGTACGACGCTGGCCATGCGCGGCAGGGCGAGAGGCAGGCCCGGAGATCGGCGATCCACCCTCCGCCGTGTCCCCCGCGGTTGCAGCGGCCGCGCGTGAAGCAAGGTAAGCCCGGGAGCTTAGCTTCTTTCAGGCGCGGCCGCTGGAACCGCGGGGGACACGGCGGAGGGCGGATCGGTGATCTCCGGGCCTGCCTCACCCTGCCGCGGATGGCCAGCGTCGTACGCGGCCTGCCCCTTTTTGGCTGTGCTGGGTGGCGTCAGGCCCCTTTCGGGAAGTCCCGCCTTTCGGACTACACTTCCCAGAAGGCCCCGCGTGGCCACTTCTGGTTTATGCGGAGGTTTCTGGGAAGTGTAGTGCGGCGCCCCAGAGCTGCTCTGGGACCGGGGATGTGCAGGCACGGGCGAGGATGGCGAGGAGGCGGTTAGGGCGCCGCCGGTGTGGCTGCGAAGGTCCCGGTGAGTGGGGAGAGAGGGTGACGGGATGGGTTGGGAGGGGGTCGGAATGAGCCTGCGCGATTGCTCTCCCTCTTTCCAGCGCTCGCGGCCAGCGCAGAACGGGAGGCAATGGGGGGTTTTGGGGGGCTGTTTTTGGGGGGGTTGAAAGGTAGGGAGGTGGGTTTTTTTGTGCTATGTATGTACCTCGTGGTCTGGGGAAATGTGTTTCGTGGGATTTGTGTTAGTGGGGAGTATAGTTTGGCCGTGCATAACGGACAACCCACGACCACTCGATTTTTATATATATAGATGACATATAGAGAGGCAATACATTTGTTTTCCCTTTTCTCTTTCTCTGTGTTCATACATGCACAGTAAGAGATTTGGGAGGCAATCCTAACCCTAACCCTATTATTGGCAAATATTTATTTATTTATTTATTTATTTATTTTTCACTTTTATATACCGCTCCTCCCTGCAGGCTCGGGGTGGTTTACATAAAAACAATAAAATACACATAAAAACAGTTTAGATATATGAAAACACAATGGTATGGACAGGATTATCAGGAGGCGCCTAGATTGAAAGCCTGCCTAAAAAGGAACATCTTGCAGGCCCTCCGGAAGGGGGCTAACTCTGTGATGGCATGAGTTCCATCTGGTAACTCATTCCATAAAGTCGGCGCCACCACAGAAAAGGCTCTTTGTCTTGTTGTTGAAAGGCGGCAGGAACTGATTGATGGAATCACCAGAAGATTTTGTTCTTCTGATCGCAATGATCTCTGGGGAACATATGGGGTGAGGCAGTCCCTCAGGTACACTGGCCCTAGACCATACAAGGCCTTAAAGGTCAAAACCAGCAATTGCTGTAGAATTGGTGTAATGTGCTCTCTTGTCGATGCTCCCACCAGCAATCGAGCAGCAGCATTTTGCACCAGCTTTAGTTTCTGGGTTGTCGACAAGGGAAGGCCGATGTAGAGGGTGTTACAGTAGTCTAGCCTCAAGATGACCGTCGCCTGGATCACCGTAGCTAGGTCATTCCTAGATAGGTAAGGAGCCAGGTATTATAAAATACCTGTTGGGATGAATAGATAATGAAGTGCTGAAGTGGATGCTGATTGGTGGAACATTTGCATAGATTTGCATAGAATATTTAGTGAATTCACAGTATAGTTCTCTAACTACAACATTTATATAAATCCCCAATAGGATTTCCTGCCTAATGTTACCATCCTCATCGTTGTTGTCGTCATCATCCCACCTTTTTCATAGTTCAGGACTCAAGATGGTTTACAGAAGAAAAAGAAGTTTCAAATTTTCAACATAGAAAGCCTAAGAAAACAGTTGAAACATAGATCCCAACAAATCACAACAAAAATAAGAAATAGAAAAGCTGACACAAACAGTCCCCAAAGTAGAAAGATCTTCACTTGCTTAAGAGTTGGGGAATAAAATACGTGGTAAGACAATTGTATTATTGTTATTATTATTAATAATAATGTTTTTGAATTCATGGAGAAAGGCAGCTCCAGCAGATGTCAAAACACAAGTGGGTTTATTGTCGAAGGCTTTCATGGCCAGAATCACTAGGTTGTTCTCTGTTTTCTGGGCAGTATGGCCATGTTACTTACTTATGTTACTTCCCACCTGTTACAGAGAAGGCTGTTCAGGTCCTGAACTGGCGCTTGGCAGCTGTGTCAGTCTGGATGAGGGCAAACAAATTGAAATTGAATACAGGCAAGACAAAGGTCCTCCTGCTCAGTCGCAAGGCCAAAGGGCATAGAGTTACAGCCTGTGCTGGACAGGGTCACACTCTCCCTGAAGACACAGCTTTGCAACTTGGTAGTGATCCTAGACTCATCGCTGAGTCTGGAACTCCAGGTCTCAGCGGTGGCCAAGGGAGCTTTTGCACAATAAAACTTGTTTGCCAGTTACGCCTATACCTTGGGAAGTCAGACTTGGCCACGGTGGTCCACGCTCTTGTTACATCCCGGATAGATTACTGCAATGCACTCTACATTGGGCTGCCTTTAAAACTGCTCAGAAGCTCCAAATAGTCCAACGGACGGCAGCCATACAACCCCTCTGCTACACCAGCTCCACTGGTTGCCAATCTGCTACCGAGCACAATTCAAAATGCTGGCTTTAGCCTATAAAGCCCTGAATGGTTCTGGCCCAGTTTACCTGTCTGAACGTATTTCCTGTTATGAACCATCGCGAAGTCTAAGATTGATGGGAGAGGCCCTGCTCTTGGTCCCACCATCCTTGCAAACACGACTTGTGGAGACGAGAGACAGGGCCTTCTCAGTGGTGACCCCTCACCTGTGGAACTCTCTACCCAGTGACATTAGATTGCCCCCCTCCCTCTTATCTTTTAGAATGAAACTCAAAACCTGACTATGGAACCAAGCGTACGAACAGTAGAGGCACCAATTTAGAATGAGACCCAACTTGTGTGAATGACAATGGACTGACCTGGACAATGATTTCATACCTGCGTGACTTAAACAATGTTTTAGTAATTTTTAAAGCACTAACAAATTGCTTTGATCAGTTATTACTGTTATTGGGATTGAATGAATGCCTGTTGTGAAGCCGCCCTTACCCCCTCCAGGGGTAAGGAAGATAGGATATAAATATGTGAAATAAAGAAATAAATAAACATTCCAGAAGCATTATCTCCTGATGTTTTGCCTGCATGTATGGCAGGCATCCTCAGAGGTTGTGAGGTCTGTTGGAAACTAGGAAAATGGAGTTTACACCTACCTCAAACAGACAAAAGTACTTTCTCCCACCCTGAACATTCCACAGATATATAAACCCCTATTTTCCTAGTTTCCTAGTATGATTGCGATCATACCTGTAATGCTTCCTTGAACAGTATACAGTGCTCTGTAAAACTTTAAATACCTCAACATGCAGGCAAAATGTTAGGAGAGAATGCTTCTGGAACATGGCCATATAGCCTGGAAAACTCACAACACAGGTGGTTATGTAAGGGAAAATACACCACTGTATGTGCAATTTTACCACTGCTGCCAGTAGAATATAAGTTCTGTGCTGTGGTGAATATTTCATTGTACAACGACTGTCATTAACGGAATGCCGTCCCGTTTCTGTTTTGCCCTTGCACTACAATCCCATCCCAGCCAATCACAACTGGTGGCGACTATCAATTCATGGACTAAAGGAGAAGGAAAAACTCAAAGGCGGATAAAATGCCACACAACAATAGAATTACTAGTACCTCTAACAATCACAAGGTCTGCGCAGTAATCTTCGCTTCCTGTACAGCGAACCACTTGCTTGGGGCACTCGAGTTTTAGACCACTGCAGGATGGGCAAATCTTTCCATTGGGTTTTTCCTCTGCCTTTGGAACTGCAAGAGAGAGAGAGATGGAAAGAAAATGGTATCAGATTAAGAAGTAACTGTTGTGCCACTCTATAATGAAAACTGTCCAACCTTAGAGAAAGCTTGTATGAATGATTGCTATCATACCTGTAATGATTCCTTGAACAGTATACAATCTTATCTATATAAAATCCTTTGTGTCATGCTGAGAGGCATATAGACAATAAAACCACATAACCCAGAAACACCAAACCAGGCCACATAAACCCACAACAAAACAAGGTATGTTTAGCACCCACAAAAGTCCCAAAAATTCAAACAGAAGACTCAAAAATGGCTAAAAACATGGGAAAGTACACTTCCAAGCATCCCCCGTGCCAGAGCAGCACTGCGCGTGCATGGACATACTGGCCACACACTCTCCACCCTTCTCCCACTCCCTCCCCCCCACCGGCACAGAGAAAGTAAACAACATTACAACGGCAGTTGGTTGGTGACAAAGGGAGGCTAGGAGTCCTTTCCTCCCCTCCCACACTTCCAAGAAGGAAGCCTTCCATGCCTAGATGAGGGGGAGGAGGAAAGGGAGGAGAAGGAAGACCTACAGCACGCCTGGGCCAACTTCGGCCCTCCTTCCCTCCAGGAGTTTGGGACTCCAACTCTTCAGAACTCCCCAACAATGGATTTGAACCAGACTTGGCACACAGAACTCCCATGACCCATATAAAATAATAGAAGGGTTTGGTGGGTATTGACCTTGACTTCTGGAGTTGTAGTTCACCCACATCCAGAGAGCACTGTGCAGTCAAACAATGATAGATTGGAACCAACATTGGCATCAATACACCATATGCCCACATGTGAACACTGGTGGAGTTTGGGCAAAATAGACCTTGACGTCTGGGAGTTGTAGTTATTCAGATTTATAGTTTGTATACAAAGAGCATTCTCTGCCACACCAAGGATACAATTGGGCCAAACTTCCCACACAGAACCACCATGATCAACAAAATATACTGTGTTTTCTGGTGCTCTTTTGCTACACTTCTGACACCCCCTCACGACCCACAGGTCGAGAAATGCTGCAAGCTCACCAGACTACACCACAGCCACATGTCTACATCAGCACTCACCAACGATTCACAAGAAATATTGTTTATCCACAACCATTACAGATTCACACTTATTACATACCACTACTTTCTCAGGACTTCACTTTTGAAACCACCACAGTCAGCCACAGCAACGTGTGGCCGGGTACAGCTAGTGCTCCATAAAACTTTAAATGCCTCAACAGTGATTTGGGCAGAAAGTGTTGCTAAATAGATTCAATCTCGTGGAGGTTCTTTGTCTCACTTGATGCTGCTGATGTTTGAATGATGAAGGGTTAGAAGGCATGATCACCAAGTTTGCAGACGACACCAAATTGGGAGGGATAGCCAATACTCCAGAAGACAGGAGCAGAATTCAAAATGATCTCAACAGATTAGAGAGATGATTGGGCAAAACTAACAAAATGAAGTTCAATGGGGACAAATGCAAGATACTCCACTTAAGCTGAAAAAATGAAATGCAAAGATACAGAATGGGGGATGCCTGGCTTGACAGCAGTACATGTGGAAAAGATCTTGGAGTCCTTGTGAAAAACAAGTTAAACATGAGCCAACAATGTGTTGCTGCAGCTAAAAAAGCCAATGGGATTTTGGCCTGCATAAATAGGAGTATAGTGCCTAGATCAGTAGTTCCCAAACTTTTTTGGCCTACCGCCCCCTTTCCAGAAGAAAATTTACTCACCAACCACCTCGAAATTATTTTTAAAATTTTTTTAATAGCAATTAAACAGAACGATATATGTATTAATATTTCTACCTTTTTCATAAAATATAATAAAGTTGTATATTAGAAACATTGAAGTTTGAAATTATGAAACTATTTATTGAACTTAGAATAGAAAGGTAATAAAAAAAGTTAAAACATTCCAAATCATCTTAATGAGAAGGATGAACCTGGTATGCTGCTACCAATCTAGTAATCCTCGGCTCTATTTTCGTCAGCAGTAATCCCAAATCATCGTGACTGACTATTTTGCAATCGATTTCTTTTTTTGTTAATAAATTGGTTACCGTACTGAATCCATGTTCCACTAAATATGTTGAAGGACATTATTAGTATTGTTATAAGACTCAACCAGTTGGAAGGGAACCCCAAAGGTATTATTATTATTATCCCTTGCTTGGTGAGAGGAGGAGGAGGGAGCAGGAGGAGGGAAGAAGAGAGAAAGACACAGAGATGGATGGTAGCCTGTCACCTGGCTCATGCCACTGCCCCCTTACAGGGGTTCAGTGCCCCCCAAATTCTCCTGAGCCTTCCAGCACCCCCCCCCCTATATTGCCCCACCGCCCACCAGGGGGCGGTACCGTCCACTTTGGGAACCACTGGCCTAGATCCAGGGAAGTCATGCCACCCCTGTATTCTGCCTTGGTTAGACCACACCTGGAATACTGTATCCAATTCTGGGCAACATAATTGAAGAGAGATATTGACAAGCTGGAATGTGTCCAGAGGAGGGCGACTAAAATGATCAAGAATCTGGAGAACAAGCCCTATGAGGAGCGGCTTAAAGAGCATGTTTAGCCTGCAGAAGAGAAGACTGAGAGGAGTCATGATAGCCATGTATTAATATGTCAGGGGAGGTCATAGGGAGGATGGAGGAGGTTTTCTGCTGCCCTGGAGAATAGGATGGCTTCAAACTACAGGAAAAGAGATTCCACCTGAACATTAGGAAGAACTTCCTGACTGTGAGAGCTGTTCAGCAGTGGAACTCTCCGCCCCGAAATATGGTGGAGGCTCCTTCTATGGAGGTTTTTAAACAGAGGCTGAATGGCTATCTGTTGGGGGCGCTTTGAACACAATTGTCCTGCTTCTTGGCAGGGGGCTGGGCTGGACGGCCAACGAGGTCTCTTCCAACTCAATGATTCTATGAATTAGGGGTGGAAAGGTTAATTTGCCAAACTCCGCAATTATATTAGGAGTTGCAGCACTTATGCCAAGAAAGTGAATGAGGATTATTTAGCAAAAAAAAGTAATGTGTGGTAGACCTCAGAATAAATCAAAGACACAAGAAAATGTATCCTAACCTTTCAACTGATAACACCAAGAGACTATAATTGAATTTGAAATACATTTTTGATTATTATTTGACCAGGCTTTCAATAGAGTGTCCCATTGGTTTAATAATTGCTAAATGAAGGCGCAATTGGTGAACTCTCAAAACAGACAGTCCAGGGTGATGCGTCAATCTGCCTGCTTACTCACCAAGGAGGGTACAGGTGAAGTTCTGCAACCATGACAGATGCTTTATAGTTTCCTCCCTCCTCACACAAGGAAATGGCATTGGAAATTCCCTGCCAGAGTTTCAGAGCAGACTTCAAGGTAGGGTGGAGGTGTTGGGTGTTACATGAGAGAACAGGGTTGTGGCACAGTTGGCTAGGAGTCATCTGCATTAAATCACCACTGACCGAAAAGGTCGTGGCGCAGTTGGCTAGAAATCAGCTGCATTAAATCACCACTGACTGAAAGATCATGAGTTCAAAGCCAGCCCGGGTCAGAGTAAGCTCCTGACCATTTGTCTAGCTTGTTGACAACTTTTGCAGCCCGAAAGACTGTTGCATTTGTCAAGTAGGAAATTTAGATATCGCTTATGCAGCGAGGATAATTTAACTAATTTACGATACCATAAAAATCTCCAGCAGTGGGCAAAAGAATAAGGAAGTACTCCATCAAGGATTCAGTGCCACAAGTGAGTGGTGAAGCGATAGCTCCCCCGGTGGCTGGAATTCGAATATACCCTCATGAAGCTTAAATCGCCTCTGTGTTTGTCTATATATGTTATGTGTCTATGGCATTGAATGTTCGCCATGTATTTGTGCACTGTAATCCGCCCTGAGTCCCCTGCAGGGTGAGAAGGGCGGAATATAAATACTGAAAATAAATAAATAAATGACAGCTCATTGTGCAACGTCCGAAACAGGTTAACAAAGCTTCTGGCCACAAAGCTCCTATTTACAAATTCTTTTTATGCCTTCCCAGTCCTTGGCTCCTCCATCACCCCTTTATTTAACGTCCCTTGTCCAGCTGGAATTATTTTAGAATCATTGCCAGAACAGGAACTTTTGGTGTTGGATTAAGGCAGTGGTTCTCAACCTGTGGGTCCCCAGGTGTTTTGGCCTACAGCTTTCCAAAATCCCAGCCAGAATACTGGGAGTTGAAGGCAAAAAAACATCTGGGGACCTACAGGTTGAGAACCACTGGATTAAACCAATACATCTTTTAAAGCAGGGAAACAGTAGGATTCAACTCTAGCTTGTAGTTCTGCATCCAATAGGATAGCTAAACGAAAGCAGCCTCTGGAATCCCTCACTGAACAAGTGTTGACAGCAAAACAGAAAGAAAAGGAATGCAAAGATAAGCCTGCTTCACAAGTTACTTCTCAGCATGCTACAAAAGCACTTGGGTTACCAAGATATAAGTTATACGAAAGCAGGTGAAAATAAAAAGAATGCATTCTGAAAAAAGTCATGGTCATGGCTGGAAGCAGCTGAAGTGTCCTGAGGTATATTACACACACACACATGCAAACACAGACATTCCAAAATCTGGAAAAATCCCAAATGCTTCTGGAATTCTGGCTAAGGAAACTCAGGCACCTTCTACACAGCTGTATAAAATCCGCATTGAACTGCATTATATGGCAGTGTGGACTCAGATATTCCAGTTCAAAGTGGATATTGTGGATTCTGGGTTATATGGCTGTGTGTTTTGTTTTGTGTGTGTTAGAAGTGACTTGAGAAACTGCAAGTTGTTTCTGGTGTGAGAGAATTGGCCGTCTGCAAAGAGAGACGCCCCAAGGGATGCCCAGATGTTTTGATGCTTTATCATCTTTGTGGGAGGTTTCTTTCATGTTCCAATATAACACAACGGGTGTGGTCACTGTAGAACCAAAGAAAAAATATCCAAACACTGGATTTGCTTAAAGAGTTTTGTATTCAATAATTACTCCTGAGGAGTTGCAGGTAAATCAACATATTAACCCAAGTTGGGTGCCTTAAACAAAACCATATTTCAATCCCTTATTATTAAAGTATCTATGTCAATAAAGTAAGTTTCCAATTCGTAGGTGGGATGAAGAAGTGGAGTAACGCCGCAAAGAAAAAAATTTGGACCCCAATGGCTATTTATAATCCAACCCCGATGGGTATTTGTAATCCACACAAGGGCCCTCAATCTGTTCTGAGATAGTTGAAACGCCACCACCAAAAACTAAGAAGTTCTCATCCCACCTTAAACAACACCGCCACCTAAAGGTGATTAGAGATACTACATGCAAGACAACCTTAAAGCTTTAGTGAAAGCTCATACATTTTAAGGACATTATCACACATTTGTCACAATACCATTCCTGCGATGCGTGGTAGTCATATACCCCTTCTTGCAGTAATACAATAACTTTAAAATAAATACCTTTAGTTATGTGTTATTTTCAAACCAGAAAAACAATCTACTGGGAGCAGTTCCCAAGCAGCGTTTTTATGCCACTGCGGTTTATTTAATGGGACAACACACAAGTAAATCCCATTTTTTTGAATGGACCCACTCTTGGTGGGACTAACAATAGGATTCAGGCCACCAGTTACCAAATTCTTGTAAAGCACATTGAATCGCACTTTCTTGGGGCATGTAATCCAGTTTATGCTCATGATGGCAGATAGTCAGAAAAGACAATAAAAGTAAAATGCATGCATACAGCTAGTAATGTCTGGATCACAGCCATCTACCAAGCAGCAGGAAATATTGTTCTTGAGGAAATTTCCTTTGTCGATTTTCACATTTATGAGTCCAGTGTTGCAAATTGTAGTGGATGCGCACTTCTTAAATACGATGGAATGTCCTGTTGAAAAAAGAGAAACAGGATATATGTAGAAGCTGTGCGATATAATGGGCACGATCCAGGTTGATCAGGTGCAGGTGAATACAAACACTATAATGGAAACCAAGTCCTATGAAGAGTCGCTTAATGACCTGAAGATGTTTAGTTTGGAGCAAAGCACATTGGCACCTGTAGGTCTAATAATAAGTTTGGAGCAAAGTACCGGGAATGTGGCGCAGCTGGCTGGTAGTCAGCTGCATAAGATCTCTACTGAACTCAGAAGGTCATGAGTTCGACGCCTGCCCGGGTCGGGGTGAGCGCTCGACCAATTGTGTAGCCGTTGTCAACCTATGCAACCCGAAAGACAGTTGGATCTGTCAAGTAGGAAATTTAGGTACCACATGAGTGGGGAGGCTTAATTTAACTGATTTACGAGGCCATAAAAATATCCAGAAAATACACACAAAAGGAGTGAAGGAATGCAACAGCTCTTCCTGGTGGCCAGAAAAAATGAAATGTTAAATTGCCTCTGTGTCTGTCTTATAATGTTGTATGTCATATGGCATTGAATGTTTGCCTGTATATGTGCATTGTGATCCGCCCTGAGTCCCCTGCGGGGTGAGAAGGGCGGAATATAAATGATGTAAATAAATAAATAAATAAATAAGAATGGACATGATAGCCAGGTGCAAATATCTGAAAAGATGTCCCATTGAGGAAGGGGCAAGCTTGTTTTCTGCAGCCCTAGACATTAAGACATATAGCATTTCATTCAAACAGTAGGAAAAAAATATTATACTTTAACATTAGGAAGAACTTTCTGGTGGTAACTATTCTAATGTATTCGGGACTCACCTTGATCCTTTTCATGTTCGGCTTTCCAAGGGGGCCCTGAACTGTTTTCATCTGAACCTCCCGAAAACAGGAGGTCAGGTATTTGTTTTTTCATTTTCTTTTCATGTACATTTGGGGGGAGGGGGGCTTCACCCGTAGGCCCAAAGCACCCAGGGCTATCGGTGCAGGCTTTGGGCCTATGTACCCGGGCCTGGCATGGCCTGCAGCCAAGCACGAAGTAAGAAGTGCTCCTTACTTGGTGCTCGGATACAGGCTCTGCCAGGCTCAGGCGAGTAGGCACAAAGCCTGCACCCGTAGCCCTGGGTGCTTCGGGCTTACAGGTTCAGGCTTCCAGGCCTATGTGCCGAGCCTAGCATGGCATGCAAGTGAGTGCCAAGTAAGAAGCGCTCCTTACTTGGTGCTCGGATACAGGCTCTGCCAGGCTCGGGTGCATAGGCCCAAAGCCTGCATCTGTAAACCTGGGTGCTTTGGGCCTAGAGGTACAGGCTTCCTGGCCTATATGCCTGGGCCTGGCAGGCCCTGAAACTGAGTGCCGAGTAAGAAGCGCTCCTTACTTGGTGCTCGGATACAGGCTCTGCCAGGCTCTGGTGCGTAGGCCCAAAGCCTGCATCTGTAAGCCTGGGTGCTTTGGACCTAGAGGTGCAGGCTTCCTGGCCTATATGCCTGGGCCTGGCAGGCCTGAAACTGGGTGCCAAGTAAGAAGCGCTCCTTACTTGGTGCTTGGATACAGGCTCTGCCAGGCTCGGGTGCGTAGGCTCAAAGCCTGCATCTGTAAGCCTGGGTGCTTTGGGCCTAGAGGTGCAGGCTTCCTGGTCTATATGCCTGGGCCTGGCTGCGCCTACAACTGAGTGCCAAGTAAGAAGTGCTCCTTACTTGGTGCTTGGATACAGGCTCTGCCAGGCTCGGGTGCGTAGGCTCAAAGCCTGCATCTGTAAGCCTGGGTGCTTTGGGCCTAGAGGTGCAGGCTTCCTGGTCTATATGCCTGGGCCTGGCTGCGCCTACAACTGAGTGCCAAGTAAGAAGTGCTCCTTACTTGGTGCTTGGATACAGGCTCTGCCAGGCTCGGGTGCGTAGGCCCAAAGCCTGCATCTGTAAGCCTGGGTGCTTTGGGCCTAGAGGTGCAAGCTTCCCGGCTTATATGCCTGGGCCTGGCAGGGCCTGAAACTGAGTGCCGAGTCAGAAGTGCTCCTTACTTGGTGCTCGGATACAGGCTCTGCCAGGCTCGGGCGCATAGGCTCAAAGCCTGCACTCATAGGCCTGGGTGCTTTGGGCCTAGAGGTGAAGGCTTCTCAGCCTACATGCCCAGGTCTGGCAGAGCCTGCAGCCAAGAAGTGAGTAAGGAGCGATCCTTACTTGGTGCTCGGATACAGGCCCTGCAAGGCCCTGGTGTGTAGGCCCAAAGCCTGCACCTGTAAGCATAATAATAATAATCTTTATTTATACCCCACCACCCACTCCCCAAAGGGGACTTGGTTTGGCTTACATGAGGCCAAGCCCAGTAGTGCAAATTACAATACAATAACATAGAAAGCATTGAACAGCATTGCAATAAAATAAACCAAGCATAAAAAACAATAAACCAGGCAAAGTAATACAATAAAGGATCAAACACAATCACAATGAGCAGGCCATATGTGCAAGGTACAATGATAAAAACTCAGGATGAGATAGAAATAAAACATATATATTTGTAAGGGAAACTCGTGAACGGAGTAGTGGAGATAGTCCTTCATGCGAGCAAGATGCAGTGCAATATGAGGGCACCCATTTTGGGGGGAGTGATAAAAGGATATGTAAGATCACTCTCTAAAGGCACAACGGAAAAGTCAGGTTTTGAGGTTCTTCTTGAAAGTTTCTAAAGTGGGGGCTTGCCTAATCTCGATGGGCAATACAGTATATTATAGTATGGTACATTGAAGGAGACGTAGTTTTAAAAAGGGAATTTTCAGAGATGTTCCCAATGCCCATATGTTCTGATTTACCAACATATTGGCCTGTTTCTGCAGTAGGCCTTTGTTTACAGAAAATGCTGATTGTTTGCAAAATGTTGCTGCAGAGAGGAAGTTACTTTTCAAGGACAACAATCCATCTGGACAAAACTGGCTAGCTGGTGGCTAGTTAGAAATGTCTATATGTGTTGTGTGTCTATGGCATTGAATATTTGCCATGTATGTGTACATTGTAATCCGTCCTGAGTCCCCTGCGGGATGAGAAGGGCGGAATATAAATACTGTAAATAAATGAATGAATGAATGAATGAATAAATAAATAAAACTCCCAAGTTTCCCAGTAGCTCTGGAGTTATGTTTGAAACAGAATAACAGATAAGATTGATTCATTCATTAAGACAGTCATGGCCAGAGAACAATAGACTACAATTGTGCCATTGTTAGGGTCCCATGTGTGCTATAAAGTCAATCAAAATCATAAACAACCAATTGAGCAACTGTAGAGCTAGCCGAGACCAATGAAATGATTTGCCTTTGTAAACCAATGAGAATGTGCATTCAATGTACTGCCAAAAATGATAAAACCTCTGCAGTCCAATTGGGGTTTGCAACAAACCCTTTGATTGCATTCCTCTGTGCATGTTCGTCAATATTTCTATGGCCATGCAATAAAACCTTTGTAGTAAGAATACAACCTATGGCTTCCTCCTTGCATAGCTACATTGGGCCTAAGCTTGTGCATTTGGAGTGCTCTTACAACGTTGCCCCTTCAACGTACTGTACCTGGGCCCCGTAGGGCCGGCAGTCAAACAAGTAACAAGCGCTACTTACTTGGCACTCAGCTGCAGGGCCTGTGTGGCCCAGTTATGTAAGCCGAAAACACCAGGGTGCCTGCAGCTGAGCGCCGAATTAGGAGCGCCCCTTACTTGGCACTCACCTGCAGGCCCTGCCAGGCCCCACACAATTCATCTGAAAGGCAGGACCACCTGCCTTTCGTATCAATTGCATTTTTGTTTCAGGAGGGCCTTTCCGTTTCGTGTCCTCCGAATGGAAACACGAATGAAACAAATGGGACAAATGTTGGACCCATGGCTAGTGGTAAGTGTGGTTTGACAATGGAATATGCTGCCTTGGGATTGTGGCAGAGTCCCCTTCTCTTGATGTTTTTAAACAGTGGTTGGACAGCCATCTGTCGGGAGTGCTTTGATTGTGTGTCCTTTGTATGGTAGATGGGGGTTGGACTAGATGGTCTTTGAGATCACTCCCAACTCTATGATTCTATTCAGTCATATGGCCTGGTTTATAATCCCTCTAATTTACCATCTAAGCTTCCCATCACAAAGGCAGCACAGGCATTTTCGCCTGCAGCACAAACCGTCCTATTCCCTGTACATGTATTCCTTCCACTGCATTCCTCACACTTCAAAGAGGCACCTAGAACAATTAAGAAAAGGTCCATTAGGTACATGTGGTAGACACATTTCTGTTTTATCATCCTATAATATCCTGTCTGATGCGTTAATACTTTGATCTTGTTACCATTTCTCAGCACACTCCTTACTGAATCTCTGTTACTTCCAAATTATATTATTTGTGTTAAACAAGAGGTTCTACTTTCCAACTGTCCGGTTTGGCAGGTACAGTCCTGATTACTCCTGTGGTCTTCCCACTTTAAAGATGCCCTCGTTTCCTTCTCCTCCTACCACTTTCCCCCTTTGTCCTCAGCTTATTTCAGTTGCTGCTAACTGAGTGCTCGCGAAAAAGAAGTCTCCATTCAATGAACTCAACTCAGTGAGTTTTCCGGGCTGTATGGCCATGTTCCAGAAGTATTCTCTCCTGATGTTTCGCCCACATCTATGGCAGGCATCCTCAGAGGTTGAGAGGTTTGTTAAAAAACTAGGCAAGTGGGGTTATTCTGTGGAATAATGTCCTGAGTGCGAGAAAGAACTCTTCTCTGTTTGAGGCAAATGTGAATGTTACAATTGATCACCTTGCTTAGCACTGAATAGCCTTGCAGCTTCAAGGCATGGCTGCTTCCTGCCTGTGGGAATCCTTTGTTGGGAGGTGATTAGCTGGCCTTGGTTGTTTCTTGTCTGGGATTCCCCAGTTTTTGGGTGTTGTTCTTTCTTTATTGTCCTGGTTTTAGAGGGGTTTTTAAAATACTGGTAGCCAGATTTTGTTCATTTTCATGGGTCATCAAGTGCTCAAACGCAGCATTACTCAAACACGAATAAAGGAACTTGAAAGACACTGCAGACTAATTCAACCAGAAAAGTTAGCCATAGCAGAACACCTGATGAACCAATCTGACACAGCATATTATTTGAGGACACAGAAATGCTGGACCACTCTCACAACTGCCATGCCAGACTACACAGAGAAGTCATTGAAATCCACAAGCAATGGTCAATTTCAACAGAAAGGAGGAAACAATGAAAATGAACAAAATATGGCTATCAGTATTTTAAAAAATCAGGACAGTAAAGAAAGAACAACACTCAAAAAGAAAACAGGGGAATTCCAGACAAGAAACAATCAGAGCCAGCTAATCACCTCCCAACAAAGGACCCATCCAGGCAGGAAGCAACCATGCCTTGAAGCTGCAAGGCTATTCAATGCTAATCAAGGTGATGAATTGCAGCATTCACACTTGCCTCAAACAGGCAAGAGTTCTTTCTCCCACCCTGGATATGCCACAGATATATAAACCTCATTTGACTACCTTCTAACAAACCTCTCAACCTCTGAGGATGCCTGCCATAGATGTGGGTGAAACGTCAGGAGAGATTGCTTCTAGAACATGGCCATACAGCCTGGAAAACTCACAGCAACCCAGTGATTCCGGCCACGAAAGCCTTCAACAACACATATTTTAAATTTTTTTATTCCAGTGAATGTTTCTCTCTGTGTGTTTCATCAATAATTACCGTATTTTCTGGCGTATAAGACGACTGGGCATATAAGACAACTCCCAACTTTTCCAGTTAAAATATAGAGTTTGGGATATACTTGCCGTATAAGATCACCCCTCTTCCAACACACACCAAATAAAAATTTTAAAGCATCAGATTTGATTTCAATATGGTAATTTTCCTATTACTGTAGCTCCTTCTCTGCCTCTCAGATCTCGCACATACGCACCTGCACCGCTTCACTGCCATCTTCAGGAGCAAGATCTGAGAGGCAGAGGAGGAGGTATGGTAATAGGATACATGGGCAGGCCAGACAGGTATAAGAGGTGTGTTTTTCTGGGCCCAGAACCATTCTATCTCTTTTTTCCCTACCCCGGGCGTCCTGGATGACTGCAGCTTGCTCTGCCCTTCACTTACACCTTCCCGGTGAGGCGCCCCTTCACCTCACCATCAGGACCACATTAAGTCAATGAATCCTGATGAATGGGTTTACTTCTTCCGTACTTGTACAGCGTCGCCCTTAATGCTTTCATACAGTCACTGCATACAGCAGGGACGTGGTCACTGCCATTTTTGAGCTCTCCCTACCCACCACCACCATATGCGGCAACCACAGAATCTCAAATCCGGATTAGAAGTTTCAGCACCTGCTCTATAAGACGGCTCCCAGCATATAAAACGACTCCTGGTGTATAAGTCGACTCCCGCGTATAAGACGACCCCTGACTTTTGAGAAGATTTTCTTGGATTAAAAAGTAATCTTATATGCCAGAAAATACGGTAAATACAACTGAAGTGATTGAGGCTGACTTAATGTCGTTTGTCACTTTAACTGCCAAAGCTCAATGCTATAGGATCCTGCGATGTATAGTTTTGTGAGGCATCAGCTCTCTTTGGCAGAGAAAGGACCTTGCAAAAATCCAGTAACTCCATAACATTGAACCATTGCAGTGAAAGCAGTGACAAGCTGCATTGATTCTACAATGAAGATGCACCCTAAGGTGATAATAAGTTGTTTTATATCTGTTTGGCCCTAATAATTCTAATGGAATAATTTTACCCCAACACCAGTGCCAAATGGAGAGATTCCAATAGTATCCCTTACCTGATGTTAGAAGTAAGGCAAAGAGGAAAAAATGAAGTTGAGCTTCCATAGTGATGGGGAAAACCCAATGTGAAAGTTAACTTTTTGGATTTTGTAGCCTGTGGTACCTGCAGAAGAAAGTATCGAAGCTGAATAAAAATAATCATTCTGTCATCTAGTAACAACCTTAGATATGCAGATGATACCACTTTGATGGCTGAAAGTGAGGAGGAGCTAAAGAGCCTTCTCACCAAGGTGAAAGAAGAAAGTGCAAAAGCTGGGTTGCAGTTAAACATAAAAAAAAAACAAGATTATGACAACAAGACTAATTAATAAATGGCTTGGCCCGACTTACCGGATCGAGCAGATTGCGGCGCTGGGTGTCCTCGCCACCATTTTGAAGGGGGAGGGAGGCTTCTTCCTCCCAGAAGCCTCCTGGGTGGCGGGAGATTTTCCCGCCACCCGAGCCAGCTGGCCAATGGTGGGGCTGGCCCAGCCCTGGCCAAGCCCACAGTTGAGGCCAGCCCTCTCTTTCACCCGGGCAGCCTACTTAAGGCTGCCCGAAGCCTACCAGCAGGCACTGGGCCTGCATCAGCTTTTCCACCCACCTTCCCTGTATGTAGCACGGCTTCGCATTTGTTAGCTTATCTTGCTCTTGTTTGGTGTTCATCTTGCTTTGTATTTTGTTAGCTTATCTTGCTGTTGTGTGTGTTTATCTTGTCACAACTCCGTATTTGGCGTGTGGCATGGCCCCTGGATCGGGGTGGTGTATTGCCCCTGGTTGGATGCAGGGATAACGCCCCATCCCCTGGGGTGCCGAGCTGGCGGGAACCGGCAGTGTGCCGGTGGCACTCAGAGATGTAAGTATCTTCGGACAGCAGCAGTTGTCCGACCCCTGATCCAGGACCCATACATGGCCACCAACCCTTCTTCCTGTTATCAATAAATGAGTTGTGGCCATATTTTACTCCAACTTCTTGTGTCGGTGTCTTCTTGAATATGGGGGGAGGTGTATCACACACAACTGGCAAAGAGAGGAAGAAAACGTGGAAGCAGTGACAGACTTTGTATTTCTAGGCGCGACGATTACTGCAGACACAGACTCCAGCCAAGAAATCAGAAGATGTTTACTTCTTGGGAGGAGAGCAATGACCAATCTCAATAAAATAGTCAAGAGTAGAGACATCACACTGGCAACAAAGGTCCGCATACTCAAAGCAATGGTATTCCCCGTAGTAACCTATGGACCATAAGGAAGGCTGAGCGAAGGAAGATAGACCCTTTTGAATTGTGCTGTTGAAGAAAAATTCTGAGAGTGCCTTGGACCGCGAAGAGATCCAACCAGTTCGTACTTCAGGAAATAAATCCCGACTGCTCATTGGAGGGAAGGATATTAGAGGCAAAGATGAAGTACTTTGGCCACATAATGAGAAGACAGGAAAGCTTAGAGAAGACAATGATGCTGGGGAAAATGGAAGGAAAAAGGAAGAGGGGCCGACCAAGGGCAAGATGGATGGATGGTATCCTTGAAGTAACTGACTTGACTCTGAGGGAGCTGGGGGTCGTCACGGCCGACCGGGAGCTCTGGCATGGGCTGGTCCATAAGGTCACGAAGAGTCAGAAGCGACTGAACAAATAAACAACAACATCTAGTAGGAAATGCATGATCATAATTTACAAATGTGACTCTCCATTCCAAGTAAACTACCCTATTTCAGAAGGTTTAGAAGCAATAGCATGTATACAATAGCATGTAGACACCGGGAATGTGGCGCAGCTGGCTGGGAGTCAGCTGCATAAGATCTCTACTGACCTGAAGGTCATGAGTTCAAGGCCTGCCCGGGTCGGGGTGAGCTCTTGACCAATTGTGTAGCTCGTTGTCTGTCTATATATGTTGTATGTCTATGGCATTGAATGTTTGCCTGTATATGTGCGTTGTGATCCATCCTGAGTGTGAAGGGCGAAATATAAATGAAGCAAATAAATAAATAAATACGTCAAGGAGCAAGAACTATATGCAAACCCAATTAATTGCCTGCTATCCGCGTTTTCTATTTTTTCAAAATGACCCAGTTTCTTTCTCTTCTCCTCTTTCCTCTTCATCCCCAGTTTACATCAATGGCTGCAAAGACTGAAATTTGGCATTCATTAAGTCAGCAGAAGGCAAGAGGAAGTAGAAACTTGCCCTTTTCCATTCCAGCCTTTCTCTGCTTGCCTTTACATCTAATACTTTCCCCCTTCCTAGCACACTGACGGAACTTGGTCCACATGTTTCCTAGCATCCAATGGGCAGCAGCCAGGTTTCTCACCAGAGCAGCTTACAGGGAGCACACAAACTCCAGCTCCACTGGCTGCCAGTCTGTGTCCGAGCACAATTCAAAGTGCTGGCTTTAGCCTGTAAAGCCCTAAACGGTTCCAGCCCAGCTTACCTGTCCGAATGTATGTCTCTCTATGAGCCAGCTAGGAGGTTAAGAGCTTCTGGGGAGGCCCTGCTCTCTATCCAACCTCCTTCACAAGTGCCGTTGATGGGAACGAGAGACAGGGCCTTCTCAGTGGTGGCTCATCGGCTTTGGCACTCTCTCCCCAGTGAGATTAAATCAGCGCTGTCCCTCCTGGCCAAAAGCTTGGTTATGGAACTAAGCTTTTGACTAGTAAAGTAACGCAGTGCAAGAAGCAAATACGGAATATGTGCATTTGGAATGGTCTGGTCTACGCACTTGGATCATGTGTATTGAATGTTTTTATTAGGTGTTTTAATTCTTATATTCATGTTTTAAATGTCCTTTTATCTAATTTTATGGTGTATTGTCCTATTGATTTTATGCTTAATTATTTGGTGTTGATTTGTGATTTGGTTTACGTATGAAAGACATTGAATTTTGCCATTATTTCTGTGTAAACAGCTTTGAGTCCCGTCTCCCCCACTCCCTGGGGTGAGAAAAGTGGTACATAAATACTATAAAAAAGAAATGAATAAATAAATAAATAAATTCATCTGTAAATGGCAAAGAGCATGCATTTTGCACAGTCTGCTCCACTGTGTTCTCTGGACAGTTTCATTCTCTGCCCCGACCCGACCAAGCAGACTCAACTAGTCGCCATTGCTCCATGAAATCAGATGTGCACACAACATATTAACAGAAAAAAGGATAAATAGGGGGTAAAATAAATGGGAAAGCATTGGAAGCCCTGCATGCATGCTGAAGAGCATTGAATGCAGTGATGATTACCCCTGCAATCCTATGCTCACATTCTTAAAGTGGAGCCACAATAAAATTTGAGGGAGATGAACCATAGAAGGCTACGCCAGTAGGGCCTATAGACCCCCTTTTTGGTGGTCAAGCAAGATACCCCATTCTGGCATGCAACTATGGTGGCTAGGTGCTTGGACTTTGTCCGTGGCTGGTGGGGAACAGCAATGGACTACGATATTGTGGACTACAATATTGGATTGCGTGATTTAAAATAATTAGTTTTAAGTTTTTATTATGTTTTAATTATTGTTTTAATGCTCATGTTTTTATTGTGTGTTTGTTTTGGCATCTCATTGTTGCCTATATGTATAAACTGCCTTGAGGGTTGAGAAGGGTAGGGTATAAATACAGTAAGTAAATAACAAATAGTGACATCAGACAAGCCATCCTCTTTCCCTGCACCAGACAATGCAGAGGAAAGGAGATGATGTAGTGTCCTATCCGAACCGGAGATCCAGCCAAACCAGACCCAATCCAGAATGTCCAGACTGCAGCAAGATCCCAGGATATTCCACAGTTTCCAGCCAACTCTTGGCTTTTTCCTAAAGTCAATGCAAATTTGGGGTAACATAAGGAAACTTGAGATACTTAAGTATCTCAGACAGCTTACCTGTCCGAACGTATCTCCCTCTATGAATCATCTCAGAGGTTAAGATCATCCAGGGAGGCCCTGCTCTTGGTCCCATCCCCCCTCGCAGGTGCGACTGGTGGGGATGAGAAACAGGGCCTTCTTGGTGGTGGCTCCTCGACTACAGAATTCCCTTCCCAACGAAATTGGATCGAATTAGATAAAAACTTGGCTATGGGTCCAAGCCTTTGGGAAGTAAGCAATAACCAATTGCTTATTTGGGCAGTAAGCAATACAAGGAATGATCAGGGATTATGTGCAATTGATATTTGAGACTTGGGCCATGATTTTTGGATTATGTGATTTAAATGTTTATATTAATACGTTTTTAACCCTACATTTGAATGTTTAAATGTTGTTATGTTTTTATGATCTAACCAATAGTTATATGTTAGGTTTCATATTATGTGAGGCCATAAATACGCTGGAAACAGATTTGAGTCCTGTCCCCCATCCCCCCTTGCCCTCAGGATGAGAAAAGCAGTATACAAGTAAAGTAAAGTAAATTAAAAAATCATCATACATCACGGAAAAAGACAGAGTCCAGTTTTTCTTGTTCATGTACATTTGCCCCCAGTTTAGGTTTTAATGCCTAATAAATAACATAGACATAGGAGGGCCCTTACTCAAGCGTGTGCATTTGAGGTATCCGTTAGCATTTAATAAATGTAGTTTGTGGTTGCTTGAGTCACTATTTAAAATAATACTATTCCTCATTATACCATAAGCCCTGAATTGACTTGATTTTAATACTAATAATAATTTTATTGATTAGCCCTTAGGCTATATCACAATGCCAAACCAAACAACAAGGCGTGATAAGACTTGGTTGCACTCTATGGAATAAGTTTTTAAAAGACAGAAAATAAATATGATAAAATATGATAAAACTGATAAAACTGAGTATATACATATTTTCTTATTACCCCTACAATTTACCCCAATCCCCCCCCCTCCCACATACACACACATATGTGGTTCTCAAACGTATTGTTTTTCTTAAAATAATGTTTTGCAAAAATAATGTTTTGCTTTATATGTTATTTTTGGGTCTTGGATTCACATAAAATATGTTGTTCTGATGTGAGATTCCCAAAACATTGATATGAATATTGAAATACTGCAACTGAAAGCATATTAAAACTGACAGAAATCAATTTAACTTATTTATTATTTACGACATTTATATGCCGCCCTTCTCACCCCGAAGGGAACTTATAAGTGATATATACATACAATGTATTATATCATTAGCATAGCACAAGATTAGCATTATATATTACTATATCGTACTATACCACTATACTGCAATATTATTAATATTACATGTAATGTATAATATATAATTATGATATTATGTTATTATATTATTAGTATTATATTGCATTACAATATTATGATCAATATTACATGTACATATATTATAATAATTAACATAGCACCATATTAGTATTATATATTACTATATTGTACTATAGCACTAAACTGCAATATTATTATTAATATTACATGTAATGTATAATATATAATTATTATATTATTATATTGTATTATTATTGGTATTATGTTGTACTACAATATTATGATCAATGTTATATGTGCATACAACATATTATGATTATTAGCATAGCACAATATTAGTAATATATATTACTACTAGCCATCCCCTGCCACGCGTTGCTGTGGCCTAGTCTGTGTATATGTGTTTTGTGTGTATATATATCTGTGTATATATTTGTGTATATGTGTGTTTGCGTGCGTGCATGTATGTTTTGCGCATGCGTTGTAATGTATTTTTGTTTTTTGGCTTTTCGGTGTTTTTATGAGTGATGGTCACTCGTTGGCCTGATGGGTGTATTGTGTCCAAATTTGGTGTCAATCTGTCTAGTGGTTTTTGTGTTATATTAATCCCACAAATGAACATTACATTTTTCTTTATATAGATTAGTTGTCCCATCATGCGTTGCTGTGGCCCAGTCTGTGTTTTGTGTGTGTGTGTGTGTGTATATATATATATATATATATATATATATATATATCTGTGTATATATTTGTATATGTGTGTTTGCATGTGTGTGTGTGTGTGTATAGTTTTGCACATGTATTGTTGTTGTTTTTTGGCTTTTTAAGTTTATTCTGCTGTGCTTTTCAGTGTTTTTATGAGCAATGGTCACTTGTTGGCCTGATAGGTGTATTGTGTTCAAATTTGGTGTCAATTTGTTCAGTGGTTTTTGAGTTATGTTAATCCCACAAACTAACATTACATTTTTATTTATATAGATGTACTATACCAATATACTGTAGTATTATTAGTAATATTACATGTAATATATAATATACAATTATTATATCATATTATTACTTAATGGGAAACAGTTTTATTATAAAGACGACTTTGCGGTTTTATTTCTATTTTTATTTAAAGTATAATTTATTTGATTATTTTTCCCTAGTTGCTTGAAAGTTCCAGTTACTCTGAGTTCCAGATAACTGAGAGTCTATATAAAAAGATGAAGTATTAAAGTTGTCCTTCGTATAAAATCAAGGAATGCTTTTGGGATTTTAGTTATTCATTGCACATTATTTTCAAGCCGTGGAAGAGCATGTTAAATGCAGAATCCGTGGACACAGAAGTCCGACCTTATAGCAAAGAGGAAGAGGCAAAATGACCACTGTGTCCCCGGACCCCACATTAAGAATTCTGCTGCCAATGCAATATTCCTTCTTTCACCTAATTTCCAAGAATGTAGAGAGGGCACCATCGAAAACCATTCATGTCTAGGGTTCATATTCTTTGCTAGCTTTGCATGCCCAACTTTTGGAATTTTATTTTGACATCTAACCTATCTTTCAAAATGCTCCAGTTTCAAGCTGCCACAATTTGAGAAAGAGGAAGGGGGAAATGCATTTGTGCAACAGAATTTGACATTTGGAGGGGGCAGGACCCCTTTTTCTCCTTAGTTTATGGGGTGGATGCATAGGCCAAACAAGGCTCTTTGCAAGAATGGGGCCTACTAGGGCCAAAGAGGAAGTAAAGCTACTAAAGCCACAATCAACAAATCCAAGACAGGGGAGAATAAAGACAAGCGCCTGAACACTCACCTTGAGCTTCTCTCTTTGGATCCTCTGCCTCCTAAACACCTTTTTGTGTCCGTCAACTAAAAGAAAAAGGCCCCACCAATTCCTTGCAACCTTTGTGCCTCTGACTCTTTGCTCCAAAAGGAGGAGTTTTTCCAAACCAAGAGTGTTTCCATTTCTATCATGTATCTGTTTTATCTCTTGCCTTGTGGAGGGATAGAGAAGTATAATCATCACATTGAGAGGGGAAAACATGGGTGGCCATTGTTTTCGTGTAGAGACACATTTCTCAACCTGGAAATTGGGACCCCTGAGGGGGGGGGGGTCGCAAGGGGATGTCAAAAGGGTCACCAAAGATCATCTGAAAACACAATATTTTCTGTTGGTCATGGGGGTTCTGTGTGCCAAGTTCGGCCCAGTTCAATCGTTTGTGGAGTTCAGAATGCTCTTTGATTGTAAGTGAACTATAAATCCCAGCAACTACAACTCCCAAATGTCAAGGTCTGTTTCCCCCAAACTCCACCAGTGTTCACATTTGGGCATATTGAGTATCCATGCCAAGTTTGGTCCAGAGCCATCATTGTTTGAGTCCACAGTGCTCTCTGGATGTAGGTGAACTATGTGACGAATTGAAAATCATGTGTAGTTTGATCAGCTCACATACTACCTTGCCAGAGAAAGAAAATATGTAGTAGGAAAGAGGAAGGGTGTCCTCAACGCAGCCCAAAAATAAAGTTCAAACTGGAACGCGGGTTGCTACAGCACAAAAAAGTATTCAATATCTGTATCCAAGTAATTTATTTGGCATTCATTTAGAAATCACTTGATCGTCAAAGTCATATATCTTCCCAAATGGGGATGTGGAATTCTTCTGGATAATTGATCAAAATATAATATAACACAGCCCTCTCTTCCGGAGTCAAACTCAATATTTATATTCATTCACAATCTCATAATATTTGTAATCCGGATTATGGGGCTTGGAGGGTCGACGGACTATGTATCTAAAGGCCCTGCCGTTTCGCCAGGGGGACCTGGCTTCATCGGGACCCCAAAGAATAATATTTAAAATTCCACTGGTCCGATCATCTATGAGTTAGAAACAAAATAATACATATATCAACATTTTGCAATTCGAATTAGCCCACCAGTTAAGCAGGACAACCCTTATAAAAAGGCTTACAATTTTATACATACCAATCCATTTAAATCAACGTAAATATATTTCTAAAATTTTAGTACTAGAAATATTTGCACCACAACCATATCAGGATCAAAAACAACTATTACATCAGAGATAAGTATTCTGGATTCATTCCCTAAAAAGCGAATTACCTCTAGGCCACAATGATTGCCTATCAATCAGTGAGATTTTGGAGTAGGTTTCACCTGGAGAGAAGCCGGAGTGTATGTAACCGAGACCTCCGGTGTTATGTGTTGTCCGTTGACTACATTGTGAAGCAGTGGCTGCGTCCACTCAGAAGTATATTTACGTTGATTTAAATGGATTGGTATGTATAAAATTGTAAGCCTTTTTATAAGGGTTGTCCTGCTTAACTGGTGGGTTAATTCGAATTGCAAAATGTTGATATATGTATTATTTTGTTTCTAACTCATAGATGATCGGACCAGTGGAATTTTAAATATTATTCTTTGGGGTCCCGATGAAGCCAGGTCCCCCTGGCGAAACGGCAGGGCCTTTAGATACATAGTCCGTCGACCCTCCAAGCCCCATAATCCGGATTACAAATATTATGAGATTGTGAATGAATATAAATATTGAGTTTGACTCCGGAAGAGAGGGCTGTGTGATATTATATTTTGATCAATTATCCAGAAGAATTCCACATCCCCATTTGGGAAGATATATGACTTTGATGATCAAGTGATTTCTAAATGAATGCCAAATAAATTACTTGGATACAGATATTGAATACTTTTTTGTGCTGTAGCAACCCGCGTTCCAGTTTGAACTTTATTTTTGGGCAGAGAAAGAAAATATGCCATGCAGATGAACAATAAAGAACAAGTAGTATACTCTTTGTAATTCAGAACAACATATGTACAATCATGTGGTCAGTCGCATAGACTCACATAACGTCCTTTTATGAGAGATTTAAAATGGTCTTTCTTTGTCCATGTGGATAAACTCCTTCCAGCTGCTTATTAGGTGAGAGCACACTCCAAACTCTGTCTCTCTGTCTACTTCTTTCTGCTTCTCAGCAAGCACCTGCATAGCTCAAGCCTGATAATGTAACTGCATCCAAAAGTCCCAAGCTCAGCTAGCTCCCCAGGCATAGCTCGACCAATCAGATTCATGCATTTTATTTTACAGTTGATACACACATACTAACCCATTTCTTACATGCTCCAATAAACTACAACTCCAAAACTCAAGGTCAATGCCCACCAGATCCTTCCCGTATTTTCTGCTGGTCATAAGAGTTC
>JARBWK010000011.1:21876507-21932883 GCA_030556195.1 Anolis apletophallus
GGGTGTGGATCGTTTCCTGTAATTTGCTCCAGTTAAGAGTCTGGCAGTCGATCGCTGGACCAATTGGTGTTTCTGGGCCATCCTCAAAGGCAGCCCCATGTAGAATGCATTGCAATAGTCCAATCTAGAGGTAACTAAGGCATGGACCACCGTGCCCAGATCAGACTTCACTAGGTACAGTCACAGCTGGCACACGAGTTTTAGTTGTGCGAATGCTCTCCCAGCCACCGCCTGAGTGTCATGCGTCAACGCTGAATCCAGGAGGAGCCCCAAGCTGTGGACCTGTATCTTCAGGGGGAGTGTGACCCCGTTGAGCACAGGTTGCCACCGTATACCCCAATCTGACCTGGAGGACCTCTATCTTGTCAGGATTGATCTTCAACTTGTTTGTCCTCATCCAGACCATCACAGCAGCCAGACACTGGTCCAGTATCCGAGGGGGTTCCTTGGATTTTGGTAGAAAAGAGTATTCGTTGGGTGTCATCTGCATAGAGATGGCACCAAACTCCAAAACTCCAGATGACCTCTCCCAGTGGTTTCATGTAGCTGTTGAAAAGCATGGGGGGCAGAATGGAACCTTGTGTGACCCCAGAGGTCAATGGCCAGGGGTCTGAGCAGGGCTGCTCCCAGCTTCACCAACTGGGAGCAGCCCTCCAGAAAGGACCAGAGCCACAGCAAACTGTGCCCCCGGGGCCCATTCCAGAGAGCCATCCCAGAAGGATACCAAGATTGATGGTATCGAAAGCCGCTGAGTTGTCCAAGAGAACCAGTAGAGGAACCTTCCCAAGCTCTGCTGCTATCACACCAAACATTCTTATTTCATTCATTAATATCTTGTTCATTCTATCTTATCTGTTAAGCCCAGTGAAAGCATATTATCCTGATGTAGGTTGGATCTAGACTGCCATATATTTGAAACTGCCTTATATAGTCAGGTTTAACATATACTGTATAATGCAATTTAATGCAGTTAAAATGCATTATATGTATCTATACTGACCATATACAGTAATGCAGTTTTCAACTTGAACCTATTGCAGTGTAGACAGGGTCACTGTTATCTTTCTATACTAGACAAGGCCAGGGCAAGTCATTTGTTATCTGGGGCACATTGGCAGGACACAATGCTAATCTCCTTATACTGTCAGAAACATGGAATGGAATTTCCTGGACTCTTTCCCACTCTTCCCAGAAGCTCCTGCCTCTATATTTCCACAGTGAGGCAGCAATTCTGTGGGAGTTATGATTCACACAAATTGTTTGGCCTCGCCTGGGTTGCCTTGGCCAATGAATCTGCAATGAACTGAAAGGGATGCAACCCACGGTGTGGAGGCCATAGTAAGGGTAGAGACTTCTGGGTTCTCCAATACATATTGATGATGTCATAATTGGGGCACAATGTGTAGTGAAAAACAAATCACACACTGCAGTAACAAACAGAAGATCTGGCTGTTGACTGTTATGGAAAGCCGGGTTGTTGTGGTACAGCTGGTTGGGAGTCAGCTGCATTAAAATCACTACTGGCTGAAACGTCATGAGTTCGATGCCAGCCTGGGTCGGACTAAGCTCCCAACAATTTGTCTAGCTTGTTGTCGACCTTTGCAGCCCGAAAGACAGTTGCATCTTTCCAGTAGGAAATTTAGGGAAGGCTAATTTAACTAATTTATGATGCCATAAAACTCTCCAGCAGCCTGCAAAAGAATGAGGAAGTACTCCATTGGTGTCACAAGTGGACGGTAAGGCAGCAGCTTCCCCGGTGTCCGGAATTCAAAGCATACCCTCCTGAAGCTGGAAAGTGAAATAGCCTCTGTGTGTGTGTGTCTATATATGTTGTTTGTCTATGGCATTGAATGTTTGCCATGTATATGTGCATTGTGATCTGCCCTGAGTCCCCTGCAGGGTAAGAAGGGCGGAATATAAATACTGTATATAAATAATAAATAAATAATAAAGCCCAAACTTGTAGACAAAGTTTGTGGGGAAGATAAGACACAATAGAATAACTGAGGCATACCAAAATGAAGGCCTTTTTGTTGAGTGTTTGAACGCTCATATGGCCAGCAAATATCCAAAACTGCAATGGGCAACAGGGGTTATGGGGTCATATTATCACTCCAGGACACCCTGGAGGGCCATAGTGCCCCTATAATAGCCTCCACAAAAGTACTAAAGTTTAGTTGTATTGGCTTGTTACATGCTGAGCTATTGTGGGATCTGTGACACAAGAAGCGAGGGGTTTAAATGAAACAAATCGTGTTCAGAGCAAACACATTTTAGTGTTGTCACATATGCTTTGGATGCTGGAGATCCTATCTTCAATCCCCAGCATCTCCAGATAAGATTGGATAATGTCCTGCCCTGTTTGAATCCCTACAGTGCAGGTACCCCAGGTTAAATATGCTTCATATGAAATTATTGGAACCACAAATGTTAGGGATTTGGAATCTTTGTAAGTTCTGGAATATTTTCATTTGCATAATGAGGTATTTTGGCAATGGGACTCACGTCTAAACATGAAACTCATTGATGTTTCATATATACCTTAGAAACATAGCCTGCAGGATTTTTTTATACACAATAAACAAGGTTTATTTATGTTGAATCACCATAAAGCAGAAGTGTCACTACTTCAGCTACACATGCAGTCAGTTTTGGATTTGGAGCATTCCATATTTCTGGATAAGGGGATTCAACCTATACTAGTCTAAATGAAGGGGAAACTGGTGGTTTTGACCTTTGTGGGGCGATGTATCCTCTATGAGTTTGAATCTGAACTTGAAAGGAGCTTTCCAAATATTACATTTCCTTTGCAGATGGGACCTGGGTTCCTTCTTTGTAAGGAAATCAGGTTTGAGTCAAGTCTATTGAGTCAACCTACGTCTATTAAAGAGGCCATCCAATGATCATTTCAGTTCAGCTTTAGTATCAACCTAAATACTGGACCAGGTTGTGGCGCAGCTGGTTGAGAGTCAGCTGCATTAAAATCACTACTCACCAAAAGGTCATGAGTTCAAAGCCAGCCCGGGTCAGAGTAAGCTCACAACCATTAGTCCAACCATTTGCAGCCCGAAAGACAGTTGCATCTGTCAAGTAGGAAATTTAGGTACCACTTATGCGGGGAGGGTAATTTAACTCATTTACGATGCCATAAAACTCTCCAGCAGCATGCAAAAGAATGAGGAAGTACTCCATTGGTGTCACAAGTGGACGGTGAAGCAACAGCTCCCCCGGTGGCCAGAATTCAAAGCATACCCTCACGAAGCTGTATAACCTCTGTGTGTCAGTCTATATATGTTGTGTGTCTATGGCATTGAATGTTTGCCATGTATATGTGCATTGTGATCCGCCCTGAGTCCCCTGCAGGGAGAGAAGTATATAAATACTGTAAATAAATAAATCTTACTTTTTCCACTTTGAGCACTGGCCACACCCAGGAGACCCGTGTGGACACAGAGGAGAAGCAAAGTTAACATTCCCTTTGGAATTTCAGTACACAAAACCACAAAATTTGGTACCTCAAACTGCAGAGAGGCAGGATGGACCTAGGTGTGGAAAGAGAGTTGCAATAGAATTAGTAATTGAAACAGAAGGCTATATTGCATGATACAAAGAAATCAGCATCACAGCTGGACTGTCACCTTTGGTAAGAGGGTCCTTATCACATGATGCCATGTACATCCTATTGTTGGTTGGCTTTATCCCCATGATTATATCCGGTCCCTAGCTATTGATGAGTAAGATATGTTGATAGCTCCCAACCCTACTTTGGTGCAATGAGTCCTTTCCACTTTTGTACATTCCTTTAAAAAAACCAAGAGGTGGGATTCTCCTCCTTTCCCTTTCCCTCTCCTCTCCCGCCTGTATACAGAAATCATCTGCTACTGTTGTTTATATCGATATGTAGTTATATTTTCCTTTTTTTCATTTTTCAAAGCTAGTACTTTATAGAAAATGAATCCACTTTAAATCTAGTTTCTGTCTCCTGCAGAATTCTGGGGTTTGTAGTTTAGGGAGGCTGTTAAATTCTGCTGGAGGCAGAATCCAGATTTAAAGTGGATTCATTCTCTAGTGTGATAAGGTCCCTAAAATTGCAAACTTGCATTAAAATAAAACATACTTAAAATCTGAAATAGCAGTAGTGAAGGAAGGCATGATTACGAGAGTATACAGAAATATGTTCATGAGGCCACAAACTGCTGTATCGACGCAATTGCACAATTGAAAAGAGGTATAATATTGAAGGTGCTCAGCCTGATATCCACTGAAAACATGACCTCGGTGAAATAGCAGCTTTGTGCAATAATTTTAAGTCATTTAAAAATTGTACTCTGGTCATGCTGTAATCATGGAGAGGTTCTAAAAAGTGAAACCATATCCAGCTATTAAAGTCTTGGATGTGGGGATTTGTAAAAAGGCACCATAATGTAATAGGTTGACTGGAAAGGCATGTGTCAGCAGCTGATTGGCTGAGCATGTCAGAAGCCAGAATTCTGATTGGCTACTGTGTCTAGGGTTGCCAACTGTCCCTTATTCTAAGGGACGTCCCTTATTTCAGCCCCAAATTTCATGTCCCTTATTTTCAGCTCCTGTCCCTTATTTTCAGCTCCTGTATTGAGGGGACAGGTGGCAGCAGGAGGCGAGGCTGGGCCAGTACATATACACACATACTTCCTTCTTCTTCTTCCTCCTCCATCCTGCTACCCCTTTTGGCTCCTCCCATTTCCTCTCGCCGCCTGGCAAGCGACCGGGAATTATAGTCCAAGGCTGCCTCATCTTGATTGAGGGGCATGCCCTTTTGGGTGGGACTCCATTTCCCAAGAGCCCTTGCTCCCGGGGGGATGAGAAGTAGGAGGAGGAAAAGGAAGAGGGTGACGGGGGGCTGCCGGTCTTCATGGCGCCACCGGAGAGCGGTCTGAGGGAGCTGCAGGCGTGGGAAGATGCGGGCCCGCGTGGAGCTGCTGATCATGAAGACCCAGAGCCAGGTCTGTCATGCCCTCGTGCACCTCGACAGCAGAGCTGGCTCTACCGTTGGCCGCTGGGAGAGAAAGGAAGGTGACCCCCTGCCAGGCACACAAATCACAGCCACACCAGGGCTGAGGGGCGGGTGGGGGTTTCTGGAGGGCTTTTGAGCCGGATGGGCATCTATCGGGAAGGCTTGGGTGGTGCCTCCTTGCAGAATGGCTCAAGTAGATGATATTGCCCTGAAGGCATGCGAAAAGAGGCTTCTGTTAGACCCCAGTCTAAAGATCAGTCAACAGTGTGATGCCGCAGCTGAAAAAGCCAAGTCTGCATCAAAAGGAGTATAGTTAGGGTTGCCTAACGTTTGATTTTCAAGTTTTTATGAAGTGTCCCTTATTTTTGTGAGAAGTCCCGTATTTTTAGGTAAATGTCCCTTATTTCTTATATCAAAAAGTGGCAACCCTAACTGCGTCTAGCTTGCTGCTGGGAGAAACAGTTTTAACTGACATTTTCACCTCAGAGAGTGAAGAGAGCGCTGACTGGAAACAGCCAGGAAGGAAATGGCTTCCAGCTCTCTAAGGCATGAAGCATATTTTAAAGACTGTTTAAAAAAACTGTTTATCCCCTCTGTTCTCTGTAAGAATTCAGAGAGACTACTGTATGTATTGTTGCTCTGTTTGACCTTTTGAAGTAAAGTTACTGTTACTCGTTACACAAATATGAGTGACACATTATTATACTGCAGGGTATATTTTGGTTCGGAAACAGTGGTAAAGATTCTGTTTATTTACATTTACAACCTCCAGCACTGTAGCCCACTAACATTACCACATTCTTGTACTATGATTCCCCTTTAATAGCCATGGTTCGATCCCTTGAAACCCTAAGATTTGCAGTTCAAATAGTGAATTTATGATTCTCAGCCAAAGAGATTTAATGTCTCATCAAACTACAATTAATATAATTCTATAGGATTTAGCAATATTGTATTTATACAAGCGTTGTGTCTATAGGGCCCAGATATTGAATACAATCCATCAATACGTGGTGGGGTGCATGTTTTCACCATCGGTTTAGAGAGTAGAATTCAAATGAATGGGTTAGGATGATATTCTTAAGCAAACTGTTCCACGTTGATGTTATTTTTAGAACCCCAGATCCAGTAACTGATTTTATATCATTACTGTATGTGTGTGTATGTGAGATGATTTGCTTATCAGAAATATCTTAAAAGCTAGCATCTGGAGGGGAATCCAGGGAGCAGGTTGAGCTCCCGTTGTTAGCCCTAACTTCTACCAACCTGCAAATGTGAGTAGATCAATAGGTACCGCTCCAGTGGGAAGGTAACGGCACTCCATGCAGTCATGCTGGCCACATAACCTTGGAGGTGTGTATGGACAATGCCAGCTCTTCAGCTTAGAAATTGAGATGAGCACTACCTCCCAGAGTCGGACACAACTAGACTTAATGCCAAGGGGAAACCTTTACCTTTAGCATCTAAATCCTAATAATATAAAGTACAAACCTGAACAATGGAAAATATCAGCACATTAGAGCCACACTGAGAAGCTGCTGTGTAATATACTGTATAAGAGACAGCACAGGAGCAGATGATCTATCAGCATTTACCCAACTGACAGGACAAGGCAAGAAGCTTTACAGTTTTGGGATCACCACCAAAAAAACCCACAAATGCAGCATATAAGAATGGCAAGACCATTGTTTGTGCCTTCCCCCACATACACAGTCAGTCACACTTAAAATCTAGTTTGCATGTGTCTATTTTAATACACATTCGAGAAAAATTTCGGAAATCATTTTGTTAGATCTTCCATAATAAAGATATGGAATAAATACACTACATATTTTTATACAAAAACACCCCTTTTGGTATCCCCATCAGAAGCGAAACACAGGAGACTACAAGGTGGAACTCTATGGCTAACATACAAGGACTTATTGAAAAATACAAAAGGAAATTTTGAATTAAAATCATTAGAAGAAGTAAAACAATTAAATGAAAATATAACATGGCTGCAATACCTCCAAATCAAAGATATATATATATAATAAAGATAGAAAGAAAGGTTTCAATGAGGAAGAAGACCTGTGGGAACAATTAATAAAAAACGGAAAGAAAAATATAACAAAATTATATAATAAACTAATAGATTGGGCGACCGAAACTGAAGAGATTAAGAATTGTATGGTAATTTGGGCCAAAAGCATAGATAGATTCCCAAATGGGGATGTGGAATCGAGAAAACTCTCTTCAAACAATTCAAAAATTCTCAGAGTCCTTACATCCGAATTAAATCATAGGTAATTATCATCCAATATATGTCGGATTAAGGAACTTCTGGGGGTCGACGGACTAAATATCAAAGGCCTTGCCGTTTCGCCGGGGAAACCCAGCTTCATCGGGACCCAAAATCATAATATTGTTTTGTATTCCACTTATGGTCCGTGCATCTAAAACATAGAAATATATACAATAATGTCATTAGGTACATATAATCAAAAAGCCCACCAATTGAACAGGACAACCCTTTTAGAAGGCTAACACATATATATCACATATTACATACCATATTATCATTTTCATATATCTCAGAGTGGACGCAGCCACTGCTTCGCATAGTAGTCAACGGACAACACCCAACGCTAGAGGTCTCCGTTACATACTCTCCTCCTCCGTTCCAGGTGCAACCTACTCCAAAATCTCACTGATTGTTAGGGAATCGTTATGCCCCAGGGGTAATTCGCTTTTGAGGGAATGAATCCAAAAAACCTCTCATTGAAATCGTGATGACGTCTATAATGGGTATATAATGAATCCTCACCATTATATACCCATTATAGACGTCATCACGATTTCAATGATTTTAAAATCCTAGTATTGGAAACGATTACACCCAAACCATACCAGGATCATAAGAGATTACTACACCAAAGAGAGGTTTTTTGGATTCATTCCCTCAAAAGCGAATTACCCCTGGGGCATAACGATTCCCTAACAATCAGTGAGATTTTGGAGTAGGTTGCACCTGGAACGGAGGAGGAGAGTATGTAACGGAGACCTCTAGCGTTGGGTGCTGTCCGTTGACTACTATGCGAAGCAGTGGCTGCGTCCACTCTGAGATATATGAAAATGATAATATGGTATGTAATATGTGATATATATGTGTTAGCCTTCTAAAAGGGTTGTCCTGTTCAATTGGTGGGCTTTTTGATTATATGTACCTAATGACATTATTGTATATAAACTTTACTTTGACGCCAAAAGCATAGATAGACAAATAAAATTACATGAGTGGAAAACAATTTGGACAAAAAAAAATCAAATACACATATGCTACAGATATGAAAGAAAATTGGATGAAGATGTTCCACAGATGGCACATCTCTCCTCAAAAATGGAATAAAATGTACAAAAATATCCAAATAAACTGTTGGAAATGCCACTCAAATCAGGGCAGTTTCTACCATATGTGGTGGTCTTGTAAGGCAGCAACAAACTATTGGAAACTTATACACAAGGATATTCAAAAAATACTTCACAGGAAATTCCCATTGGAACCTGACTACTATCTCTTGGGTTTGTCTGACAAAGAATTTAAGCTAGATAGAAATGAAGATAGACTTTTTAGTTTTATGTCAACAGCAGCTCGTATGGTCTATGCAAGATACTGGAAAACCGACTACACGCCTAATAAAGAACTTTGGCTAGAGAAATTATCTATATACCGTATTTTTTGCTCCATAAGACGCAGTTTTTTTCCTCCCAAAGTAGGATGAAAAATCAGCCGCATCTTATGGAGCGAAGATGCAGGCAGGGGGGGGGAGGCGCTGGAGCAGAGGGGGGGGCGGCGATATACTCACCAAAAGTGTCCCGGACAGCCTCTGTCTCGCTTCGCAGTCCAGGGGAGGTCTTCATCTGGAGACCGCCGCCTCTGTGGCCGCCTCTCCTCTGCTCTGGTCCGTTGCGGCGGCGGAGGGCGGACTCGAGCAAAGGGCGGGGGGAAAGAAGGAGCAAGAAGGGGAGCGAAGCAGCGTCGCGTCAGAGGTTCTGACGCGACGCTGCTTCGCTCCGCCTCTTGCTCCTTTTCCTTCCCTCTGCCCTTCCTTCACTCGAGCAAAGGGCGGGGGGAAAGAAGGAGCAAAAGGGGGAGCGAAGCAGCGTCGCGTCAAAATATTTTTTTCTATTTTCCTCCTCTAAAATCTAGGTGCGTCTTATCAGCAGGTGCGTCTTATAGAGCGAAAAATACGGTATATAAAGGAAGAGTCGTCATGGAAAGACCATCCCAAACAGAGAAACCTTACAACGCAGAAACACCAAACTTGCCAACAGAAATAGGCCTCAAGCAAGGTATGTTTGTAGCAAAGAAACTTTCCCACCCAAAACCTAAAAGGCCTCCAAAACAACGAGTAAAAAAACTACATTTCCCAGCATCCTCCGGGGCTGACAACGACTCTCCAAGCCTCTACATTCTGACAACATGATTGGCTGCCAATAAGGGCGGATTTGCATAACTCCTGTACTGGCCAGCCAACATGAACATTCCGACCCATAATAAACTGTCAGAGGACGATAAGGCAAAGGGCTGAGACTTTCTCGCATCTCCTAAATAGGGCACAGCAACGCGTGCCGGGTACAGCTAGTATGATATAAAGAACATGGACAGATTGACATTTCTTTTGAGCAAAAATACAGAAAATCCAAGGATACAAACAGACTGGAGTTTAATAGAAGATTACAGGAAAATGTTAGATAGTAAAATGTAAAAATGAATAACTGTTTAATATAGGACTTAATGTAAAGAAACGAATAATGGAACTGATAAATAAAGAAAAGGAGGATATTGAAATTCTCCAGAAATAAGGAGACAAAAAATTAAGCTACAAAGTTTATAACTTCCCACCAAGAAGAAAAATGGAAGTCTATATATGTTTTATTTGTGCTTTTTTTCTTTTTTCTTTTTCTCTTTTCATTTTTTGAATATTCTTATTTTTATTTAATCACTCTAATCACATTTTGTAGATCAATAGTAATTTTCTCTGTTTTGTAGTTGTTTCACAATGTAACCACAAAATTCAATAAAACTATTTTAGTTATTTTAATACACATTCCGGTTTTTTAAAGCAAATTCAGATTTCCTGTGTAAACTGTTTTCTATGTGTTCCTAGTCATAGCCAGGATACTAAAGTAGCAAAGTTAGATAAATCACTTCCATCCCTTATCTTTTAGCCATGTTAGCTGTGACTTAGGGCTTGTCTACATTAAACAAAGTACCTGGACTCACCTTGAATCCACTGCTTTTCTCTCTCCGTGGTGCACAGGGACTTCCTGTGATAACTTGTCTTTGTCCTGCTTTAGGCAAAGTTGAAGGATACGCTGGAGTTTGCAGAAAGTTTAGGAGTATCCTGGAGCTTTGTAACCATCTGGACAGCTAGTTTGGGTCTGAAGGGATTGTTTTGTCCTTGTGTTGCTGCTGTTGCTCCATCAGACAAGGAGCTCCGTGCACACGTCTGACCATCACGGATGCATCTGCTGGTGTACATATGGAGTTCTGCTAGATATATACAATAATCATTTGCCTACTTAAGACATTGTCTTCATTGACCAGCCTCTGAAGGTTCCTTTCAATCAAGCTTTGCTTATTGGATCCAAACAATGACTTACCAGGCAGCATGAGAGGTCACACTATTGTAAGAGTAAATTAGGGGAAGTGATAGGCAATTACAAAGTGTTTCCTGGTGATTGGTTTCCCCAATGCTACTGTCAGGAAATGGATGGTTATTTAGTTCTGCTCCCCTTGAGATGCCTCCCTATTTTGTGCATTATTCACCGCCCATTATTTGCAAAGGCTGATACAGCTGAATGCCTTTGCTCTGCACATGTTGGATTAATGGGTTTGATTTGGCAAAAGGTGAGCTTCAGAAATGCAACAACAGTTCCTGGAAGATGAATACCAATGGCGTTAGTGCAAGAGAATTTCCTGGTGGATTGTGCACATGGCACATGAGCCAAGCCAGAAAATGTTGGTGAACTGATGCTCTAAAAGCAAGGCAAGACAGAAAGAAAAAATAAAAGAGTTCGAAATCAAGAAAGAAAAGGGAAACCAAAAAGCGGGTTACTATTTGATTGCTGGCTGGTACATCTGTTTCGAATCTAAAACAAGCAAGAGTCCAGAGAGGCAGGTGGTTGTAGGACAGTGTTTCTCAACCTGGGGGTCGGGACCCCTATGGGGGTCGCGAGGGGGTGTCAGAGGGGTCACCAAAAACCATCAGAAAATACATTTTCTATTGGTCATGGGGGTTCTGTATGGGAAGTTTGGCCCAATTCTATCGTTGGTGGGGTTCAGAATGCTCCTTGATTGTAGGTGAACTATAAATTCCAGCAACTACAACTCCCAAATGTCAAGGTCTATTTTCCCCAAACTCCATCAGTGTTCACCTTTGGGCATCTTGACTATTAGTGCCGAGTTTGGTCCAGATCCACCATTGTTTGAGTCCACAATGCTCTCTGGATGTAGGTGAACTACAACTCCAAAAGTCAAGGTCAATGCCCACCAAACCCTTCCAGTATTTTCTGTTGGTCACTCATGGGAGGTCTGTGTGCCAAGTTTGGTTCAACTCCATCGTTGGTGGAGTTCAGAATGCTCTTTGAGTGTCGGTGAACTATACATCCCAGCAACTACGCCTCCCAAATGACAAAATCACCCCCCACAATCCTACCAGTATTCAAACTTGGATATATCAGGTATTTGTGCCAAATGTGGTCCGGTGAATGAAAATACATCCAATATTTTACATGATGATTTATAACAGTAGCAAAGTTACAGTTATGAAGTAGCAACGAAAATGATTTTATGGTTGGGGGTCACCGCAACATGAGGAACTGAATTAAGGGGTTGTGGAAGGTTGGGAATCATTGTTGTAGGAGCAGGAGCTACAGGACATACCACTTTTTTTGCACACCTAATACAGAATGTCAAAGCAAAATGTCTCAACATTAATAATATCCATGTCTTCTTTACAGTCACAAAATCATCATGGGGGGGAAGAAACTCACACCCACCGTCAATAAGGGAACTTGAAGGTGCCAATGAAAATCATGTGAGCCTCACATTTAACATTATGTACTCTGTAAGCCGCCCCGAGCCAATTGGGGGGGGGGGGGGATCAGATAAGTGTGAAATAATAAATAAATAAATAAATAAATAAGCAAACAAACATTGCCATCGTGGGGAAACTGGAGCTGGGAAATCATCACTTGTGAATGCCCTGCAGGGTGTGGAGAGACAGATCTGGTTTACCAGATCTAAAGCTATATTATGAAGCAGGAGGCTTGTCATGGATAAAAGACTGGGCCACCCTAAAAAAACCCAGAATTATCAATCTAAAAGGTTTTGACTTAAGAGCTGGATGGCACTCATATTTATGGTACCAAAAGAAAAAAAACAGAAAAAAATTGGAAACCACTTTATCAGATCAGCTCTCATAAAAATTTGGGGAAAATATAAAAGAAGATTTTATACTAAAACTCCAAGGTGGATATCTCCCCTCTCCGTTGGTGCCCCCTTGTTGTGGGGGAGAGGCTTGCGTACTCTAATGAAGTTGTGAGCGATGCTGGCGGTGGCAAAATAGCCACCTGTAGGGCCTCCCATGCCAGACAGGTCACAACCGAAGGGTCTGACAAAGAGCGTCAATGGGCAGAATGGGCTCTCTAGCCGTTTGGCAACCATCCTAGGAGAAGGAAAACTATAATTTCAAACCTGGGCAGATGGTGCTCGTCTAACCCTGTAAGGTCAATCATCTAAGATAAGGCAACTCTAATCAAACCTACGACCTGAGGACCTCGCTGCCACCATCCAAGCTTGCTAGGCCCCGGCAGATGAATCTTTTGCTTAAAGGGTGAGGCCAGTTCTGTGCACACTGCGCTCCACCAGAAAGATCCATTGCACAGGCTCGAAGGACACATCCAACCTCCGAATCATCAACACACTTGTGGAAAGCGTGGGATGAGTCTTTCCTGAATCTTCGTTCACGAAGAAAAGCCAGAAGAAGAAGAGGGATATCTCCACAAGAAGCAGATCAGAGATGAGAAACAGCACAAGATTGTTGGTTAACATATAAAGATATTCTGAAAAAAACAAGATAAGGAGTACATACTGAAATCACAGGAGAAGTTATATAAAATGGATAAGGGAATCTCATGGTTTCAATCAATATAGACAAATCAGAGAATATTATACAAAGGATTAAAAATGGCTTCATGGATAAAGAAATGTTTTGGGACAAGATATTGAACTCAAAAAGTAAAATAATAACAAAAATTTACAAGAAATTATTAGAATGGTCCACAGAGACAGAATTAATTAAAGATTATATGGTTAAATGGGCTGCAAATATTGGACACTCAATTAAGATAGATGACTAGGAGAAAATATGGAATAAGAAAATAAAATATACATTTGCATTTGATTTTAAAGAAAACTGGCTAAAAATGATGTATAGGTGGTACATCACACCTCAGAAATTGGCTAAATGCTATCCGAAAGTCAGCGACAGATGTTGGAAGTGTGAAGAGCAATATGATACATTTTATCATATGTGGTGGACATGCAAAATTGCTAAGTCATATTGGAAAGATATTAGATGTAGAAATAGAATTAAAACCAGAATATTTACTTCTAGGAATAATTGACTTTGAAATGGAACTTAATAAGGATAAACTTTTTAACTATCTGGTGACAGCGGCCAGAATAAATTATGCAAGAGTGTGGAGAACAAAAGAGACCCCAACACAAGAACAATGGCTAATGAAAATTATAGACATTATGAATATGGACAAATTAAACCAGCTGATGAGTATAAAGCAGAACATGAAGATATCAAAAACAGACTGGTTACTGGTAAAGAACTTCATAATGCAAGAAAACCTGAAATGGATAATAGATATAAGAAAAATAAATACCTAATGCTCCTAAGAAAGATCACAAGAAGGAGCTGGCCAATATTTTCAGGAGAGACTTTATGAACAAAGGGAAGAAAAATATACCTGAAGTGAAGAAGATTGGAAGTCAAAACATGCACCCTATCCTATCAAACCCTCTTCCCTTCCCCATTTAACTCTAAACCCACAAACCCATCCTATTCCTTTTTGTCCACCTCTCTACCCCAAACTTCCACATTTTCCTACTTTCCTATACACCACATATGTTCCCCCCTCTTTTTATTGTATTCTGAGCACGTACAAGTGCCACCGCATGGCAATGTGGGCACCTATTTACATAGGGCAGAAAATCGTTGCATACTTACTTTACGCACAGAGTTGCCTTTCGGTTTAAATCAAAGGCTAAGTGTAAAAGAATTACTTCATTAGCAAAGGGATTCACATGTCATTGATTATGGAATTAACGGCGCTTAATTGGGCTGTTCCACAACATAAATTGAAGCAACATAGGTCTGCTGATTGCTATTTGCCGTGTTCCCTACGGTTGATTCAGGATTAGCCTATGCATTTCAGGTATGAGATAGCCTTCGTTGCATTATATTTAGTTCGAATTAAATAATATTGTGTTCACTATATTGTTACTATGTAAATATATCCTCTGCGTGTATATATATATAAGTAGCCTTTAGGACCTTATTGTCCATCACAATTGTGTTGATATATTGTTATGTTATTATATTACAGAATGATTATGTACCGTTTGGGGACCCACACGAAATTGAGTGAAGGGGACTATACTGGGTCTTGAAAAAGACTGGAATACGGTCGAAACGAGTTATGGAGTTCCGGTTTAATTATTGCTCGTCGGCTGCGTATACCCCAGGGATTTAAAACGGTTTCGCCATAACCCGCTACACCGGATTATTGAAAATAAATATTATTTTGGGTTTTTTGGCTTCACCATATTCCAGAGAAATTTCATTTGAACAAGTGTATTGGTCCTGTTATATTTTCATCGAGCTGCACCACTAATGGATTACAATTATTGATTGAGAATTTTGTGAACGTATACAGTCGAGTGAATGATGAACTTATAAATATCCATTGGACCACACTCTATTGATTGGACTCTCATTTTGAACATTGCCGTGAACGGTAAACCCTATTTGGGATTGAACTATATATATATGTATTTTGCATCTATCAGGACACCGCGTCCTTGCTTTTGTGTTCACTGAAGATAACCTCAGGCTGGTCTGTGAAATCCAGAAAATAAAGAGGGAGTTTGTTTATGTACGCACCAAAGTGGAAAACAGCTTGGCATCTGAGAAAGAAAAACCCAATTTCAGTGAAAATAGAATCCTGGAGAAGATCAGGAATTATTTCTGTGAAAACTTGACCCAAGTCAGGCAAGTCTTCTGCTCAAGTTTTTGTAATATCAAGATGGCACCCGGAAATGTATGATTTCCCATATCTTGGAAAGGCTCTGAAGGATGAATGGGATGATTTCAAGAGAAAGGTCTCAAGTTGGCCCCTTGAGCTGAAGAGGAAGCGACTTGACAGGTAGGTCGGATTTTGATAAGGCCATAACCCCATTCATGTTGTTATGAAAATAATATGATGGTGGTGATCATTTTATATAATATATTATTATTATCATTTTATATAATATAACATTTGTAGCTTCCATTATTCTCATGTGTGTTTATGTTAGAAGGCAAAGCCCTGGTCTCATCCATTACTGTTACTGCTCCAGGTGCAGCGTATGTACGATACCATAAAGAACCGGGGATGATACCATGGCTAATCAACAATTCTTGTTGTAACAGCTATATAAGCTGCCCTTTCCTCTCTGGTCACTTTTCAAAGTGCTAGTTCTGACCTATTGAGTGCTAAATGGTGGACTATATGAACATATATCATCCTTATGGAGCAGCTCCCTTATGAAATCAGGTTGCAACGCCTTGGTCTTTTCAGCCTTGAAAGACGGCGTTTAAGAGGTGACTTGATCGAAGTGTATAAAATAATGCATGGGATAGAAAAGGTGAATAAAGAAAAAATATTTTCTCTGTCACACAACACTAGGACTAGGGGGCACTCCCTAAAGCTCCAAGGTAGGAAAGTTAGGACTAATAAAGGGAAATATTTCTTCACCCAGAGGGTCATTGGGTTATGGAACTCACTCCCAGAGGAGATTGTGACAGCTGTCAGCCTGGACAGCTTCAAGGCAGGATTAGACAGATTCATGGATACCAAGGGAATCAGTAGCTACTGAAATGGACATCCAAGTGCCACCTCTGTGTTGATGGAGGCAGGCAGGATTTTCCCCGGGTACTGGTTGTGGGGGGTCGGGAGCAGGTGAGGGTTCTGCCCTCCTTTCTGCTAGAGATCCCTGTGTACAACTAGTGGGCCACTGTGTGACACAGAATGCTGGACTAGATGGACTGAGGCCCGATTCAGCATGGCTCTTCTTATGTTCTTATGTTCTTATGAGACTGCCCGGATCTGTAGGGTAAATAGATCTCTTTATTCCATTACCCTCTCAAGCTCAGCATTGCAATATGTGACTAATAACGACCTTGTTAGATGGCCACTGGAGGTGCTGCGCTTCATAGAGGGGTGTGGGCAACCAGGTGCACCATGTCCTACATCGCCCAACTCCAGCTGAGGGTGATCAGATAGGGGGTGGGGCGTGAGCATCATGGTATGTGCAGCTTCCCCCATGCATCGCAATAGGAACACGAGAACCCTCCTATGTTGCCCTGGTGGCGGCATGCACTGACTCCACCCTCCTTCACCTACGGAGGTGTGCTGGCGTTATGTGATGAGATCCGCCTGGCTTATTTATTTATTTTATTTATTTATTATTCACTCTTATATACCGCTCCTTCCGGCATGCTCGGAGCGGTTTACATGGTACACATACAGTATTACAATAACAGTTTAATACATCCTACAAAAAGCAGAAAACATAAAAGCAAAAAAGCGTAAAATACAAATATCCCAAAACAAACATCTACAATCACAACTTAACTCTGAACTTATGTCAGACTTCATGGGCCGGTGAGGTTGAAGTGTGCTTTTAATGCACAATATGTATTTCAAACATTTATCTTGTAAACTGCATTTTACATTTTATTGAAATATATTTTCTAGAAAATAAAACATAATACCTGTTTAAAGAGCCCCACCCCTTCCATCATAAATAATAATTGGTTGCATAGGCTTCTCACCTGAGATCTTAACCCAAAGTGATATAAGAAAAGATCACTTGGAAATTAAGACAGGCAGGTGAGCAATCACAATGTTTCTTTTCCTTCTTAGGTCAAATGAACCCCCAAAAGGATCTTTCCTGAGAAGTGCCATCTCCAGAACAATCTTAAAAATTAACCTTGAGGATCTGAGGCTTGCTTTGGAAAAAGAAGACATCTCAGAAATCACGATTAAAACCCAGCAGCAATTGGATTCGCTAAGTAATGCCACACTTGACATAGCCATCACTGGACGTTCAGGTGCTGGTAAATCATCTCTCGTCAATGCGCTGAGAGGCATGAGTGATCATGATGAAGAGTCAGCTGAGACCGGGGTAATACAAACAACCATGGAGACAAAGGCGTATCCACACCCCACATTCCCCAAAGTAACACTGTGGGATCTGCCAGGGATTGGAACACCTGAATTTAAAGCCAAGGAGTATCTAAGGAAGGTGAATTTTAGCAAGTATGATTTTTTCATCATTGTTTCTTCAGGGCGTTTCACTACAAATGATATCACTTTAGCCCATGAAATTCAGAAGATGAAGAAGCAATTCTATTTTGTGCGCACAAAGATAGATATCAATGTTGATTCAGAAAAAAGGAAGCAGAACTTCAATGAGCACGAAACTCTAGAGAGGATAAGGAACGACTGCAGTGAAAATTTGAAAAAGGCTGAAGGACCTTCCCCGAGGGTTTTCCTGATGTCACGGTGGGATTTGTCACTGTATGATTTCCCCTCCCTGCATGCCACCTTAGAGGAGGATCTGGACGGTCTCAAGAGGCATGCCTTCATCATGGCCACACCAACTTTCTCAAGTGAAATGGTTAAAAAGAAAAGAAAGGCACTGGAAGCCCTCATATGGATGTTAGCACTTGTGTCTTGTTTTGTGGGAGCTGTCCCTGTCCCAGGCCTCTCTCTGGTTTGTGATATTGCCATATTAATGGGAGCACTGGTACATTTCTGTAAGGTCTTTGGCTTAGATGATGATTCTCTGCGTATCCTGGCAAAACGGGTTGGCAAGCCTGTGGAGGAGCTGAGGTCTGCTATCAAAAACACTCCCCTGCCCCATGCTATCACCAAGGACCTGGTCCTTAGTTTATTGTCAAAGTCCTTGCTTTGTGCAGCCCTGACAGTGATAGAACTGGTTTGTGATTTTGTACCCGTGTTGGGGTCTATAGTTTGGCAAGTGGATAGATTTAACGCTAGGTACCTCAAGGAGGTTCAGGTGTTCAGAGCGGAGTGATCTCCGGGGTTGATAGGGGGTAAGATGGTCCCTCAAATACAAAAACAAATAGTTGGTGGGGCCAGTTCGTTTGTGTGCATCTTATTCGTGTTGAGAAGATTTTCACAAATTGTTGAGGTCGATGCTGCCAATTTTTGGCTGAAAGACACCAAGTGGGTGGAGTAGCCATGGGACTTTCCCACGCTCCTGTCACAGCTATTTTGTTTATGAATTCTCTGGAACATGATTATATTTTTAATGCGAATAATCCGGTTTTAAAGCATGTAAAACAGATGTTCCGATATATAGATGATTGCTTTCTACTGATTGATGACATAGCAGCTGTGGAACCCATCCAGGAGTACTTTAACTCCTGGCACCCAGACATTAAATTTACTTTTGATCATAGTGATTCTTCCATTAATTTTTTGGACGTTACCATCTACAAAACGGATAATATATTACAAGTGAGGAACTATACTAAACGTACAACTAAGAATGCCATGTTGCACTATAGATCGTTTCACACCCACGCCCTGCGCAACAACCTCCCGTATTCGCAATTATTACGTTTAAAGCACAACTCATCTACAAAGGGAGAATTCCTTAAGGCAGCGGAGAGATTAACTACGAATTTGGAAGACAGAGGTTATCCAAAAACAGTTCTTCAAAGTGATCTACGTAGAGTTACAAGGATCCCCCGCATCTCATTGTTTGTCAACAAGACCAAGCCAGTGGAAGATAGGATAGTCTGGCCATTAACATATACCCCGCATGCACGAAGAATTTCTTCTGTGATTAATAGATTTTGGCCCCTGGTACAGACCATTCCTGGGCTGGAAAAAACACCGCTCATCTCTTATAAGCGCACAGCAAATATTAAAAATTTAATTATACATTCTGACCACACAGTCACAAAGGAAAAAGGAACCATTCAAGGACATACTCATAGATGCGGCAGTTGTTCTATCTGTAATTTGATTAATACTGCGGAATACATTGTTAGCCCTTATAACCACCATAGGTTTAAAATTAAAACATGGTCCACCTGCGGGTCTAAAAATATTATGTATTGCTTAATTTGCATATTTGGGGAACTCTATGTGGGGGAGTCTGGACATGAGCTCCGAAAGCGAGTACAGGAACACAAATCCAGATTTAAGATGAAATATGACAATACCAGACTGTACTCCCACTTGTGAACAAAAAACATCACCATGAAGCATTCTCTGTTATGGTACTGGATAGAGTTGAACCAAAACCCTTCATGGATATTAAATGCAGGTTATTACAATTAGAATGCGACTGGATAATCCGCCTTGCATGCGAGTCGCCAAAAGGCCTAAATTATCCGTAAGCAAACTCCTGGTTTAGAACACAGCAGAAAGTATTTTGGTTTGATTTTACTGTTTATAAGCTCCTCTCTGTTCCGCATTCACTGTCCGAGATTTGACCAGAGAAGGTGCTGCTGCCTCTATATGATTTACCATAATGTATTAAGGTATGTGTTAATGTGTATATATTGTCCTCCTCTTGTGGGGTTGCTTTGTGGGGAAATCAGCATGAAATTCATGTATGTCATTGTATATATTGCTCAGATTATTTTGCTACGTCGTCTTGGAACACCGAAGATAATCCCCTGTCTTGGAAAAAGGTTCTAAAGGGCTAAACGGTCAGGCGCAAGTATTTACAGGATCGTTGACCGCATTGAGCATTTACCGCTAATTATTGGGACATTACATTATTGCTGTTTGTTTGAAAGACTTTGAAATCCATCATATTATTTGCGGAATTGCTCCAACTGGGACTCTCTATTTGAGATATAATTTCTTTGAAAGTTCTATGAATATTAAGGCGTTATTTACTGCATAGTTGTATTTTGTTGCATTCGCTTATGTATTTACCATACTATTGCACTATACAGTAGCGCTTCATGTCGCGTTGATACATTGTATTATAACAAGTTGAAGTTTGAAAGTATACCGATAAATATACATATACTGTTATTCTTTAATTCTCCTCATTGCTTTGACGAAAGACACCAAGTGACAAAAGAAAAGTCCAAGATAAAATAAGCATTGTGTAGGTGTTGCTTTGGAACAAATAGTGGCAGCACAAACGGGAAAGGGGGAAAATAGGAAAATTAGAGTTGGAATTTCTGATGAGCAAGTGTTTTCTTCTATTAAAGAATGCACAAACTGCAAAATAAGATTGAAGTCCTACTGACAAATACAGGATATGTCTATGTAGATTCCCCCAGATGAATGGCTATTCCACAAGTGCTCTTTTAATGTTCTTGGCACCCAGAATTATAATGAGGCTCCCTGTGCAGATTCTTGTAAATTCAGGTGACCCGTTACTGACTACCAGGATCAGACTGATTGGCGCAATTCAGAATAGAAAGCATTGCATAAATGCTTTGCTACCTGATCATAGATTTTGAATACCTTTGCTCCTATTCCATCCACAATCCTGCATGGCTCAGCATAGAATCATAGAATTGGAAGAGACTTCATGGGCCATCCAGTCCAGCCCCCTGCCAAGAAGCAGGAAAATCGCATTCAAAGCACCCCTGACAGATGACCATCCAGCCTCTACTTAAAAGCCTCCAAAGAAGGCGCCTCCACCACACTCTGGGGCAGAGAGTTCCACTGCTGAACAGCTCTCACAGTTCTTTCTAATGTTCAAGTGGAATCTCCTTTCCTGTAGTTTGAAGCCATTGTTCCGCATCCTAGTCTCCAGGGCAGCAGAAAACAAGCTTGCTCCCTCCTCCCTATGAGTTCCCCTCACATCTTTATACATGGCTCGCATCATGTCTCCTCTCAGCCTTCTCTTCTGCAGGTTAAACATGTCCAGCTCCTCATAGAGCTAGTTCTCCAGACTCTTGATCATTTTAGTCACCCTCCTCTTCCAGCTTGTCAACTTCTCCCTTCAATTGCAGCGCCGAGAATTGGACACAGTATTCCAGCTGTGGTCTGACCAAGTCAAAATAAGGGGTAGCATGACTTCCCTGGATCTAGACACTGTACTCCTATTTATGCAGGCCATAGATAGATATAAAAACAGAGGAGCTATTTAATACCCACCTGAACTACAATAAAATAAACAAATGTATACCCACTCCCTTTTTATGCCTCTAGCAGAATATCAGCATTAGTTTACAGTGTGAAACCAGACAAGTTGTGGCTTTTAAATGCTATATATAAATGCTGGTATATGTAGGTTTTTCAATGAGAAAATAAAGATTGATAGACAGGTAAAATCTTGTGGGACTAGGCCTTTGCACAATGACATAGCAGCACTTTAACTGGAATGGACTGGCTTGATGACAGAGATGAGGACATGGTTTTACTGTTTTAGCAATTGGATGTGTGGATTGAACATTGTTTTAATTGTTATTTTAATTGATTGTTGGATTTGTTTTCAATTAATTGTTCTGTTTCAAATTGTAGGTTTTATGGAGATTTTATGTACTAGGCATCGAATTGCTGCCTTGTTAGCCGCTCTGAGTCCCGTCCCCGTCCCCGTCCCCCCTCCGGGTGTTGAGAAGGGCAGGGTAAAAATACTGTAAATAAATGAATAAATAAGTCCTCTGTCTATTCAATATTTTGCTATTCGCTGCTACAGTTGTTTGGTTATATTCATCAAAATCATAGAATGGAGACTCTTTGGATCATCAGGTTCAACTACTGTTCCATGCGAATTGGAGCATCCTCAGCAAGTAGTTGTTCAATGACTTTCAGAAGACATCTAGAGAAGGAGGTCCCTCCACCTCTCTAGGCCAGTGTTTCCCAAACAGTGTCCCGCGGCACACTAGTGTGCCGTGAGCGATCATCAGGTGTGACGTGGGAAATTGGAATCTCCAATATCCTTTCTTCCCCCCTCCTAGCAGCTCTTTCTCCCTCTTTCCCTCCCCAAAGATCCTCCCCGAGGCAAAGGAAGGGATCCGCCAAATGCCAGGGCCAGGCCCGCCTTGAGGAAGCCTTCAGGAGCCTCGACTCACCATGGCTCCAGCTCCCGCTCAGGGCTGCTTCAGCCTCCCAATGCTCCCAGGTTCGCTCACTGCCCAATTCACCGGCATGGAGCTTCCAGCTTTGGCTGTTCTTGCGAGAAATCCAAGCCAACGCGAAAACGCCAACTCAATCACTTCTGCCCAGTGCTCTGCTTTTTGCGGAGGAGGGAGGCAGCGAAAGAGGCCACACAGATCTATGAAACATATAGACCAGTGTTTCTCAACCAGTGTGCCCTGGCACACTAGTGTGCCGTGAGCGATCATCAGGTATGCCGCAAGAAAAGCTCTCTGCCCCCCTTCCTTCCCCCCTCCTCCTGCCAAACTCCTGCTGCTTGGGAGAAGAGGTGGAAGGGCCAGGTGGCAGCGAAGAAAAAGAAGGGACCGGGGCGCCGCCTCCTTCAGCCGTTTCCCCAACCAGCCTCCAATCCGCCATGACTCTCGTCATGACTCTCGCCCCTTGCTTGTTGAAGCCGCACAGAGGAGCCCTGCTTACTGAAGCCTGTCCACCGCTCATGCTCCTCCTCTGTGGGAGAGCTGAAGCTGGGGGGGGAGGGGAGGCATGACGTAGCCTGGCTCCGCTCCTTCCCCCCGGCTTCAGCACTCCCACAGCTTTGCCAGCCTTCAGGGGGCAGTGCCAAGCCAGCGGTGGCAAAGACAGCACAATGCTGGCTTGGCACTGCCCTCTCAAAGCTGGTGAAGCTGGGGAGAACTGAAGCTGGGGGAGGGGGTGGGGCATGGCGTGGCCTGGCTCTTCCCCCTCCCCAGCTTCGGCAGTCCCAGCAGGTCACCACCCCCAGCCGTTCTTTACTGTGTTACAGTATCATTTTGTGTCATTTTGGTTGGTGGTGTGCCCCCGGATTTTTTTAAACCATTGTCATATGAATCACTATCAAATCATGCATTTAGTGCTAAGCCTGGGACAGAAAATGTGAGAATTGAGTACGATGAGGGAGGGAGGAGTTCCATTGTCTGAGGGGCCCCAATAGAAGTAATATCGGGGAGGGGGAGATGCGGGAAAGGGAGACCTTTAGTTCGGCCTAGGGTTGATGTTAGAACATTAGTAGTTCCAAATCGGCCTCCTGACACGGTAAGTCTGGGTACCCAGGATGGCGGTCCCTCTGGATTAAGGATGGTGCTGTTGAACGCCAGATCTGTCAACAGTAAAACAGCTATCATCCAGGACTTAATTCTGGATGAACGGTCAGATCTGGCGTGCATAACGGAGACCTGGCTGGATGAGGCTGGAGGTGTAAATCTGACCCAGCTTTGTCCACCAGGTTTCTCCGTGCAGCACCAGCCGAGATCCGGGGGGCGGGGAGGCGGGGTTGCGGTGGTCTATAAGGATTCCATCTCCCTGACCAGATGCCCCATTCCTCAGTCAACCAATTTCGAATGTGTCCACCTGAGGGTAGGTGACCGGGACAGAATAGGGATTCTGTTAGTGTACCGTCCACCCCGCTGCACTACAGTCTCCCTACCTGAGCTATCGGGGGGTGGTCTCGAGCCTGGCATTGGAGTCCCAACGGCTCTTACTGCTGGGGGACTTCAACATTCATGCAGAGTCCACCCTTTCAGGAGCGGCTCAGGACTTCATGTCTACCATGGCGACCATGGGGCTGTCCCAACAGGTATCTGGCCCTACCCACTGTGCTGGCCACACCTTAGATTTGGTTTTCTGTCAGGGATGGGAGAACGATGGCGGTGTGGAGGAGCTGACTATCGCTCCGTTGCCATGGACCGACCATCATCTGATCAGGTTTAGACTTTCCGCATCCTCCAACCTCTGCAGGGGTGGAGGACCCATTAAGATGGTCCGCCCTAGGAGGCTTATAGATCCTGATGGATTCCTGACGGCTCTTGGGGAATTTCCCGCCACCTTGGTAGGTGATTCTGCCGATGCTCTGGTCACTCTCTGGAACGGGGAGATGACTTGGGCAATAGACACGATTGCTCCGGAACGGCCCCTCTCAAGTAGCCGAGTTAAACCAGCTCCTTGGTTTAACGAGGAGTTGGCAGCGATGAAGCGAAGGAAGAGGGACCTAGAGAGTGTGTGGCGTTCAGATCCGAGCGGGCCAAATCGAACACGCCTTGATGCAGGGGCGGTCTAAGGTAATTTTAAATGGTAGGCGAACATTATTTTGGCGCCCCCCCCCAAAAAACCATTATTTTGCCGCCCCCATGTAAAACAAATATACAATTATAATATCACAATACCATTAGTAGTATTATATTGTATTAATGTATATACAATATATTATACCATACTCATACTATATTATATTATACTACATTACAATATAATTATATTATAATATATTGACATTATAATATAATGTAACATTCTATTATATTATTATAATAAAATAAAATTATTTATTTAAATAAAATTATCCTCTACTAAAAATTTTCATTACTCCTATAAAACTCAAATAACCCAAAATAAAGTAAAATAAAATATTATATATTTTGTACAATACCACTATACTGCAATATTGTTTGTAATATTACATGTAATATAAAATATATCATCATTCTATTGTTATATTGTATTTGTATTATATTGTATGACAATATTAAGCAGAACTGTATAATAATCAACAAGAAATGCAATGTAAATGCATCAAAATCAGAATATATTACCTACCACCCATCTCATAATTCATAGGAGTCTCCCATAAGTCCAAAATTAGGATCCCAATGTAAATGTAAATAGAAAAACAGCCAAAATATTCAAATGAGGTCGAATACAGGCAGCGCGGCCTGGGCAAACTTGGGCCCGCCCTCCCTCCCTCTAGGTGTTTTGGCCTCCAACTCCCACAACTCCTCATAGCCTCAGGCCCCTCAGGTCTAGACAGAAATAGAGCCATAGAAAGGAAGGAGGGAGAGAAGAGGTCACAGAGGAGGAGGAGGAGGAAAGCCCTTCATTCATTCCTTCACTTACACTTCCTTCACTGATTCTTTTCTCCTTCCCCGCAAACGCGCGCACGCGGCGGAGACAAAGGGAGAGGAGAAGCACTCCCGGCCTGCCCGATAGGGAGTGCTTTGCTTACAGGCTTCTGCGCAAGGGAGCTACTGGGCATGCACGGAGGTTTTCGCGCATGTGCAGTTGCTCCTGCGCTCAACTTCAGCTCCGGAGCAACTGCGCCTGCGTGAAAACCTCCGCGAGTGCCCAGAAGCGGCGTTGGAGTGCACAAGGCAGGGGTCAAAAAGCAGGCAGCTGCAGCACTGTCTGAGGAACATCGGCAGGGCCAGGATGGCGCCCCATGCGACCAGGATGGTGCCCCCTTCCCAGATGGCGCCCTAGGCGGCCGCCTACTTGGCCTATCTTGTAGGACCGCCCCTGCCTTGATGCCTATCTAAGGGCATATGGCGCGGCAATAAAGGCTGCAAAGAAATCCTTTCTGGCAGCCAATATTGCGTCCCCAGAGAACCGTCCAGCGGTGCTGTTTCGAGTTGTCAGAGGCCTATTGCATCCTGCCGTCCAGGATGGGAGCCCTGACAACTCGGCAGCACACTGTGAAGCATTTGCAAAGTTCTTTGCGGATAAAGTCACTTTGATCCGTTCCGGCCTGGACACCATGTTAAGGGCAGTCTCTGAGGATGTAGCTGGAGCACCTGCTTGTCAATTTTGATGGAACAATTTCAATTGGTGAAACCCGAGGATGTGGACAAGATACTTGGAGGAATGAGAGTGACCACATGCATCCTAGACCCCTGCCCATCCTGGCTTCTAAAGGAGGCCAGAGGGGGATTGGCCAAGTGGGTGAAGGTGGTGGTCAATGCCTCCCTCCAGGAAGGCAACATTCCAGCGAGCTTAAAACAAGCTGTGATAAAACCGCTGTTGAAGAAACCATCACTGGACCCCACTCAATTCGTCAACTATCGGCCTGTTTCCAATCTTCCCTTCTTGGGCAAAGTCCTGGAACGTGTGGTGGCCTCACAACTCCAGGTATTCTTGGAAGACACGGATTATCTGGATCCGGCACAGTCTGGTTTTAGGCCGAGGCATGGTACCAAGACAGCCTTGGTCACCTTAGTGGATGATCTACGCCGGGAGCTTGACAGGGGGAGTGTGTCCCTGTTGGTTCTGCTGGACCTCTCAGCGGCCTTCGATACCGTTGACCACGGTATTCTTCTGGGACGCCTTGCAGAGATGGGGCTTGGAGGTACTGTCTTGCAGTGGCTCCGGTCCTTTCTGGAGGGTCAATCTCAGAAGGTGTTATTGGGAGATACCTGTTCAACCCCACAACCATTGTCTTGTGGGGTTCCTCAGAAACTCAATACTATCTCCCATGTTGTTTAACATCTACATGAAGCCGCTGGGGAGGTCATCCGGAGTTTCGGTGCGGTGTCATCTGTACGCAGATGATGTCCAACTCTGTCATTCCTTCCCACCTGCTACTAAGGAGGCTGTTCAGGTCCTGAACCGGTGCTTGGCCACTGTGTCGGACTGGATGAGGGCGAACAAATTGAAATTGAATCCAGACAAGACAGAGGCACTCCTGGTCAGTCGAAGGCCGAACAGGGCATAGGGTTACAACCTGTGTTAGACGGGGTTACACTCCCCCTGAAGATGCAGGTTCGCAGTTTGGGTGTGATCCTGGACTCATCGCTGAGCCTGGAACCCCAGGTTTCGGCGGTGACCAGAGGAGCATTTGCACAGTTAAAACTTGTGCGCCAGCTGCGCCCGTACCTTGAGAAGTCTGACTTGGCCACGGTGGTCCACGCTCTGGTTACATCCCGTATAGATTACTGCAATGCTCTCTAGGCATGGTTTAGAACCCAAAAATAGGAAATCAACACTCTACTGGGGGGGGGGATTTTTTTTATTAGTAATAGAAAGACTTACAAAAAAATTTCCAAAAAATTCTAAAATGTAACGTAATTACTAATTACTAATTCCAGATGGTTTTGGCCTACAACTCCCAGAAATCCTAACAGCTGGTAAATTGGCTGGGATTTCTGGGAGTTGTAGGCCAAAACTTGAATAAATCACACTGAATTCTAGATGGGACTCTCCAAATAGGAAGGAGGGATTGAAGGAGGGAGGGAGGGAGGGGGTATTCTATTCTTGGAAGCAGCAAAAAGGAGGTGGAGCCCCCTCGCTCCTCGCTGCCTCTCTCTCACCCCGATCCTGAGGGAGCGAGGGCCCAAGTTTGCCCAGGCTGAGAGGAAAAGGAAGAGGCCTGAGGCTGTGAGGAATGGTGGGAGTTGAAGTCCAAAACACCTGGAGGGCTGAAGTTGGCCCGTCATGAAGCCTCTTCAAGGCTTTAGATCCTGGCAGGCAGAAGGGGCAGGGAGGTCCACTCCTCCTGCCCTGCCAGGATCTAAAGCGCATCAAGGCTTGGCACGCTTTAGATCCTGTGAGAAACCAACATAATGTATAATAGAATGAATGCTAACTTATAGAATAAGTGCCTAAATATTATAAGTAATCCAACTGGTCATATACCTACATTCCATGCACATGCAATAATACAGCAGTAATAACAATGGGTATAAGAAGAGGTAAAATTCAAACCGAAGTATTCTGACTGGTCCCTCCTCAAGCGGTGCAAACAGGCTCTTCTCTATGAGCCCGGGAGTCTGCAGCAAGCAAAACGCTGTGCCGGGCTTTTGGCTTTTCCCGGAGAGGCTGCCTCCTGTTTGCAGTTTGCACCGCTTGAGGAGGGACCACAGTCAGAATACTTCGGTTTGAATTTTTTACCTCTTCTTATACCCATTGTTATTACTGCTGTATTATTGCATGTGCATGGAATGTAGGTATACTACCCCAATACTCTTTGATGCTTTAGATCCTGGCAGGCAGGAGGGGCAGGGAAGCCTGGAAAAATGTAAACAGAGAGGTTTACTCAGAAGTAAATCCACAAAGGAGGGCACTTCATCCAAAGTGCCCTCCTTTGCGGATTTACTCATGAGTAAGCCTCTCTGTTTACTTCCTTTGCAGATTTACTTCTGAGTAAACCTCTCTGTTTACATTTTTCCAGGCTTCCAGCCGAAAGAAGGAGCGAGTTTAGGGCTTGCCTTGCCAATACTTATTGGCAAGGGAGGCGGGAGGGTGGTGAGAGAGACGGAGGGTGCCCCCTTACGACCTAATAACGATACTTAAGAAAATCCTGGCCCCGGTTCTATAAAGAAAGTCCACTTCCTGGTTGGCGTTCCAGATGCGGAAATACTCAAAAGTAGCATTTCTTACGAATTTCTTCCGAATCTTTTAATTTTCATAACTTTTTTCTCATGCCTACTCTCTACATGGGGTTGCCTTTGAAGACTGTTCGGAAGCTGCAACTAGTCCAACGGACAGCAGCCAGGTTGATAACAGGAGCGGCATTCAGAGAGCGCACAACTCCTCTGTTGTGCCAGCTCCACTGGCTGCCAGTTTGCTACCGGGCACAATTCAAAGTGCTGGCTTTAGCCTTTAAAGCCCTAAACGGTTCGGGTCCTACTTACCTGTCCGAACACATCTCTCCCTATGAACCATCGAGATGTTTAAGATCTTCTGGAGAGGCCCTGCTCTCGGTCCCGCCTTCTTCGTAGGCGCGACTGGCGGGGACAAGGGACAGGGCATTTTCAGTGGTGGCTCCTCGGCTTTGGAATGCCCTCCCTAAAGACATCAGATTGGCCCCTTCCCTCCTGACGTTTCGCAGGAAAGTCAAGACCTGGCTATTTGAGCAGGCATTTGTTGATGAAATATAAGGCTTAATTGGATATATGGAATGACGACGATGCGATGGAAACTGATTTCAACATGACGCTGAGGCTGCAATTGTATGTTTTTAATTGTTAAATTGTTATTATATGTCATCAAATATAATCCAATATTATTACAATATTATTATACATATAGGTGTGATCCCACATAAGAAAACACATTCCCCAAAGCAGTAGGCATAGGAGAAATTCTGATATAATTTGCACCTGGCGCCAGGTGCGGAGGGAGTCCTCTTAAGCCGCGGCTTTTCTCAGTAGCATTGTCCAACCGAATGGGAAAGTGGCTGCGTCCACATACATATATGCTATGACTGAATATTTTGGGTATGTATTGATTGTGCTATATGTATGTACTGCCTCTTGAAATGTATTGATGTTTTGATTGCCTCTTGCCTACTGCTTTGGGGAATGTGTTTTCTTATGTGGGATCACACCTATATGTATAGGTATATATAAAAGTAATATGGGATTATATATTGAAAACCATTTATGTTTAATCTAATAGATATTGGACCAGTGGATTGGACAGTAGATAGTATGTGGCAGGTCCCGAAGAAGCCGGAAACGGCGAAACGGATGGCTTGATACCGTCGACCCGACATTGAGTGTAATCCGGATTATATTTGATGACATGTTACCTTATGGATTATAATTTTGTGAAGGAAAACACCAGTGTTTTGATGCCATATGGATCTTCAATCCACCATCCACTTATAATTGGAAAAGAATGAAGATGAAATAAATTGAAATAATATTGTGAAAGTGATCTCCCACATTGATCTTTTATTGCTTGGAACAGAAACACACCCCACCATAATTTGGCGGTATAGAAACGTGACAAATAAATAAATGTTAAAAGTGTGCCACGGCTCAAAAAAGGTTGGGAAACACTGGTATAGACTACCCATTCACAGGTTTCCAAGAAACAAATGGAGCCTCTCCGCTTGGATTTTTTTAAAAAGTATTTTACTGGATTTTTGAGAGTCATCCCCCCCACAGGAACAGTTTAAAACAGCTTCATGACATCCATAGTTAACTGGAAGCAAGTTTCACTCAGTGTGAAATTTCACAAGGGTCTGGAGAACAAGCCCTATGAGAAGCGGCTTGAAGAGCTGGGCATGTTTAGCCTGAAGAAGAGAAGGCTGAGAGATGACATGATAGCCATGTATAAGTATGTGAGAGGAAGTCATATACAGGTATATGTTGTGTTCATCGAAACAGGCCCAGGTTTCACACGGAGTGTATAAATACATTTAAAAACATATTAACTATATGTATTACTGTGTTAGAGTGTCATTTTGTGTCATTTTGGTTGGTGGTGTGCCCCAGAATTTTGTAAATGTAAAAAATGTGTTGCGGCTCACAAAAGGTTGAAAAACACTGCTCTAGGCATTTCAGTTCATTGCTGAATTCTTCTTGCTGTCAGAATGCTCCCTCTAGTGTTCAATTGAAAGCTACTCACCCATAATTGAAAACCACAAGAACTTAGTTTTACCCTCTGATGCTTAGTAATGCGTAGCTCTAGGGATTGTAAGTGAATGCACAACAATGATCACAACACCTTCTGAGCCTCTCCTGAGGATGCCCAGTTGTTCCTTGCCATCAGGGATGAGGCCCACAGACCACCATAATATTTTTGACCCAAGGGAAGAATCTTATGTTTCTACCCTAAACCAAATATTTCTATGCAAACTTTGTAATAATAATAATAATAATAATAACAACTTTATTTTTTGTTTTTTGTACCCCACCTCCATCTTCCTGAAGGGACTTGGGGTGGCTTATATTGGGCCAAGCCTAATCAGCACAGTTAAAATGTAACACATTAAAAGACATAGCAACAGTATAAAAGAAAATTAAACAACAACATTCTAACAATATATACTGTATATATATATCAAATTTTATTGCATTAGCCGCAAAGCCATATCGAATAGAATAAACCATGTAGCAGATACATATATCAAGCATTAAACAATGGTTCCATACTGTGCAGCAGTACATTAAACAGCCCAAATCCTGCCTTCATGAGTTTTCCTGAACATTGCTGGTTTTCTAGCCTTTGTACAAGTTTCTCCCCATTAGCACAATCAAAATGTGCTCTCTTCCTAACGCATTGTACTGCTATTATAAAGCTAGTAGTAGTAGTAGTAGTAGTAGTAGTAGTAGTAAGAGTGATTTCGGGGGTGACCCCCCCTTTCTCTTGGACTCTGTAGAAGATAGTTAAAAACCAAGGGATTCATGGTTTTTCCAAGAACACCAGGCTGGAAGTGATCCCATAACCCCCACATGGGAACCTAAGGCTCTTCCCATGGCCCCATGGTCCCACATAACAGTGCCTCTGTAACCCACACTTCATGAATACACCCAGTTATTTTCCTTATCCATTACTCTTATGGACTTTTGCTCATTCCCAAAGACTTTTTCCTTTCTGTCTAAGACCCCTTTCTCTTGGGCTATCTTTTATGAATCTAATAAACTGTGTATCTTTCTGGTGGGTAGGCAGGGGTGATCAGGATGGTATATTTTCCCCATAAAACCCAATGTATCTCCTCTCATGTTTTCCCCATGTATGTAATTTAAAAAAAATATGAAAGTGCCACTGTTTACCTTTAGCCAGCTACCTTGGGTGAGGCTTGCCAGCTGCAAACTTGTGATTCAATCACCCCTCCACTAGCCTCATTTGCATGACAATAGCAGGAGCCAGCTCTTTCCAAAAAGGCATTTCCCCCTTGGGCCAAAACCTGTTTCTGCTAATCAATAGACAAAGGCCTCTGAGTTTCGCCTACCTTGGGCTATTGATTAATAGGCAAAACAATTTCTATATTTCATAAACGGCCACCTCTATCAGCCTTGGAAACTGGTACACGGCTACAGCTTCTTCATTTGTTTACCACCCAAAAAACTGAGACCCTGCAGCAATATATTAATCTGTGTCTATCAAACAGAGAAAAACACAGATGAGGACATTTGATCATCAACCAAAAGACAATAGAATTGCTCAGCCTGAGAACAAGAGGGTTCTTGCTGAACACTTGGCCATTTGATCTACATATTTAATCCCATCAAATTAATTATGTGGATTTAATCCCATTGTTCTACTCATCAATCGCCTCTTCACCCCCATTGGCTGGAAACCGAAAGATGCAGCCAGCAAGATTCCATCCAATCAACGCAAAGCTGGTCTGGGGGCAGGAAGTGGGAAATTTGAATTTGTAACCTTATAAAATGGCATGTATTTTGAATGTAACCTTATGACTGCTTTGCGACAAGGATATTGCGGTTGTCATCCTCTTCAGCTGATGAGAAATAAAGACCTCGGTGGTTTTTCAACTTTGTGAGACTTATTGGGAAATCTTGGGATGGGATTTTTATGTGTCCTGCCTTTGCTCACCAAGGGTATTGATCCCTCTTTTTGGGCGCTAGGGCTCTCGCCTCTTATGGACAGAGCCAACCCAAATTCTGTTCGGTAACAGTAGTGGTACTGTATGTAGTACAATGCATTAGGTATGAAAAAACATGCAGAAACATACTATGTACTGTTAAGAGGGTGTGAGTCAGTTTCTTTTATGAATTTCAATCATTATCTTATATATATATATATATATATATATATATATATATATATAATCCTTCATGTGGTGGTTCCAGTCTTATAGACAAAGAAACAACACAAGGCAGACACACAAAAACAGCCCACATACCCAGAAAACCATACGAGATATGTTTACCAAAACACACACACCCCGCCCCAAAAAGAGCCAACTGCCACAAATCCAAAAAAACACTATGGACTACAACTCCCATGATCCCCCACACCACCTCCCTCTGGTAGTTAAGAGCGCCGGAATGTTAGTGGAGTTGACCAATTAGAGGCATTATGCAAATACTCCCTCAGTTAGAATGTAGGCTGGGAGCCCCACCCCCACCCCTAGCAGTTTAGAGAGTCTGAATGTTGGTGGTGGTAGGGAAAGGTAGGGAAAGGAATGGAGGGACTGAGACAAGGGGAGCAAGGACTGATACAGAAAGGGGAGGAATGGCAGGAAGGAGGGAAAGGAAAGAAGGGAGGGGAAGGAAGGAAGGAAGGAAGGAAGGAGGAAGAAAGGAAGGGAAGGATAGAAGGAAGAATGGATGGAAGGAAGGAGGGGAGAAGAAAAAACACATACACACACACACATATATATATATACATGCACAGAAATATACAAATATACACATATACACATACATAAACACACCTGTACTTACACACATCAACACATATACACACACATACATATACAAACACACGTATACATAAGTACACATATATACACGCATACACATATACATACACACACAGTTGCCAAGTTTTAAAAATCCCACAGCAACACGTGGCCGGGTCAGTTAGTTCTGTTAATAAAACTATTTATACCACAGGTTTGATTTTCAAGTTTTTATGAAATGTCCCTTTTTGTGTGGAAAAATCCCATATTTTTATGTAAATATCCCTTATTTCTTATATCAAAAGTGTCAGCCCTATCTGGAGGACCAAAGTTTGGCATCTACTACTTGAAAAAACTCAGCTAGAGCTCCACCATCACTACCTAAAATAGCTTGTTTTTACAGTGTTCATCTTTGGGAACTAAATATTAAACTTCCTTTAGTTTTTTGAAAGCTGGGAATGCAACAGAGCAGAAAACAAACTCAAACGCAGATCTCCATTTCACTTTGAACAGACATTATTAGGCGTGCCATGTTGTTTGCGACTCTCCCTTTTGTTGGCAGAGCCAAGTTGTCATGTTTACTATGTTGCTATCTCCACTCCTTGTTAGCAGACCACTTCCGGCAAAGACTTGATTTAGGAGAAACGAAACCTAACTCAGATGGCTGAAGTTTCATTTTCTTTTAAATCAGTTGTTTGACCAACATTAGGAGGTGGGAGAGGGAGGTGAGGAAAAGGAAACTGGTCTGTCTCCAAATTCCTATCAGGAAATACAATGATGAATCAGAAAAATAGTTTGCCTGGACCCTGGTATACTTCTCCAGACTCCTCAGTCTTAGCTCCTTGGGACTCCTCTGAGTATCAGCAATTTCCATGACATCTTGCTGTTTGGTGCCTTTATTTTGTTAATCCCTCTGTGTTTTCCTATCCTCAGCCTGGGCATTGAAAAAATGGAAGAGAACTTGTCCTTTGTTTCAGACATTATGATTAGTCTAATCAAGTCCCCTGTGTAGTGGGTTAAACCACTGAGCTGCTGAGCTTGTTGACCGAATCTGGGGAGCAGGGTGAGCTCCTGCTGTTAACCCCAGATTCTGCCAATCTAGCAGTTCGAAAACATGCATATGTGAATAGATCAATATTCACAAAACTAATAAAAATATTTTATTTTTTAAAAAAATAGGTACCGCTCCGGGGGGGGGGGGAGGTAACGATGCTCCATACAGCCATGCTGGTCACATGGCCTTGGAGGCGTCTACAGACAACACCTTCTCTTCGGCTTAGAAATAGAGATGAGCACCACCCCCCAGAGTTGGACTAGACTTTATGTCAAGGGGAAAACTTGACCTTTTTCATCAACCCTTTAGGGACCTTTATGCTTTACATAAGGTAAGAAGCAACACGCCTAAAAACATTCTTCAACATATTCTAAGTTGATCCTCATTCATCACAAAATCCCTATTTTTGGGCTTGGTCAACTTACGGGCCGAGCAGGTTGCGGGGCGGTGGTTGTCCTCTCTGCCATCTTGTAAGAAGGAAGAGGCTTCTTCCCAGAAGCCCCTGGGGTGTCAGGAAGGTTTTCCGCCACCAACGTCGGCCGGCCAATGACAGGGCTGGCCCTGCCCCACCCCCTGTCGTCAGCTGGCCGGCCCTCACTTCCACCCGAGCAGCTCATTTAAGGCTGCCTGGGACTTCCTCTACAGCATGAGGGGGCCAGAGACGGTTTTTTCCTCCCACCCTCCCTACTTAATTCATTGCTTGTTGGTTGTTCCACTTTGCTTATATATTTATTTTCATTGTTGCATTTGTTACGGTTTGTTGTTATTATGTTCTTTGTCGCAACTCCGTGTTTGGCGTGTAGCATGGGCCCTGGATCGGGCTGGCTTATTGCCCCTTGGTTGTGAGCGGGGGTGCCGAGTTTCCATGGAAAGGTATTGGGCCGGTGGCACCCAGGCTTGCAAGCGCCTTCGAACATTTGTGGGCTGTCTGACCCCTGATCCAGGACCCATGCATGGCCGCCAATCCTTTTTCCTGTTTTCAATAAATGAGTTGTGGCCATTTTCATCCAACCACTTGTGTTTGTATTATTGTTCATGGCACAAGGTGTATCACCCTTGCACACGCAAAGGACTAAAGTTGAACTGTACTGCTTATGGCCACAAGCATATCTGGTGAAAGTTTTCCAATCCTCTGCTTCTTCTTCACAAAATTAAACTAGGTGAGGGACATAAATATGCCAGGACAAATAAATGGACTTGCCTGCAGCTTCCCTGTCCCATATTGCTGAGCAAGATGAAGGCTTCTGGAGAACTCAAAGGCTTGCATACTTCTGTGCTATTACAGCTTGTTTTAACAACAACATTGCAGTTGCATCTACCGGTATATTTCAATATCTTTTTATGCACCATTTCCTCTGGTTTCCTTTTTTTCATTAGGATCTGACTCAATTTTGGTACCATACTTTTTATTCATTTTATGTTTGTACAATACATACTAAGTATTCAAAATAAGGGGGGAAATTAAAAGATGACAATAAGAAAGAAACAAGAAAATATAAGAAAACATATATAATAATGAATAAATTCATCAAAATACATTTGAAACTAATGTGATCTAACACAAAAACTGATACGCTGTAATAAACACTAAACTATTAACTAATTAACCCATTGTGGGTCCAGAGCCCTCAATCTATATTATAATGAAAATAAATTTCTTTATAATGAAAATAAGTTTCCGCAGAAAAATAAAAGCTAATATAGGTCTCCCATTACAGATTTGAAAAAATAGCCCTACTAGGAGAGTTAAAGCTTGTAAACATAATTCATCTCTTTCTTCTTCTTTATACAAAAAAAAGCCATAAACTCTTTTTGAGATTTTAATGAAGTCATTAATTGGAGTCCCCCCCCCCCCCATCAAAATTCATGTTAACCTGGCAATCTGAGATAATTTGGCCACTTCTGTCTTTGATTGCTTCGGTTTGCTCCCAGATCTGAGCAAACAGTCTTCTTGTGGCTGTTCAAATATATTGGAGAAATAAGCTATATTTGTTTTTAATTCTTTGTGATTCCCAATAAAAACATCTGTGGTAACAAAACAAAGTCCAATATTTTAAAAGGGCGAATTAGCATAACTATCCAGGACCGGCCCTTTGCCACTGGCCCAGAGATGTGTCCACCACAACTGGAGAATTTGCACATTCATCTCTTGCCTAATCTGTGAAAGCTAAAGACTTGTTCTGACCAGATAGAAGGATCTGGCAATTTCATATAAGCTGTGTGTGTCATCTGTCAGAAAATATTGCAGTATATTCCCAACTCCTGGTGAGCATGTTGTTTTCCTCACCTGTCCTACAAATTAGAAAAGTGACTTTCAGCATACGCGTTCCCAAGACACTATTGGCCAAGTTGCCTGGAAGCTGTTAGAGTAATAGTGGGGAGGGAGGCAGAGTTCAGTTGTCTTGTCCCCAAAGCTTAGCCAGATAGATCATCTAAACCAGTGTTTCCCAACCTTTTTTGAGCCATGGCACACTTTTAACATTAAAAAAATCCGGGGGCACTACCAACCAAAATGACACTCTAACACAGTAAAGAATGGCTGGGGGATGGTGACCTGCTGGGAGTGCCAAAGCCAGGGAGGGGGAGGGGCCAGGCCACGCCATGCCCCCCTCCCCCCCCGGCTTCAGTTCTGCCATAACTTCGCCAGCCTTGAGGGGGCAGTGCCAAGCCAGCATTGTGCTGGCTCTGCCACCACTGGCTTGGCACTGCCCCTCAAGGCTGGCGAAGCTGTGGGAGAGCTGAAACCGGGGGGGGGCGGGCCAGGCCGCACCATGCCCTGCTCCCTCCCCCGGCTTCAGCTCTCCCACAGCTTCGCCAGCTTTGAGGGGACAATGCCAAGCCAGCATTGTGCTGGCTCTGCCACCGCTGGCTTGGCACTGCCCCCTCAAGACTGGCAAAGCTGTGGGAGTGCTGAAGCCGGGGGAGGGGGTGGAGCCAGGCTGCGTCATGCCCCCGCCTCCCCCCCAGCTTCAGCTCTCCCACAGAGGAGGAGCATGAGCGGTGGACGGGCTTCAGTAGGCAGGGCTTCTCCTCCGTGCGGCTTCAACAAGCAAGGGGCGAGACTCATGGCGGGAGTCATGGCGGATTGGAGGCTGGTTGGGGAAACGGCCAAAGGAGGAGGCGTCCTGGTCCCTTCTTCTTTTTCTTCGCTGCCGCCTGGCCCTTCATCCTCCTCTCCCAAGCGGCAGGAGTTTGGCAGGAGGAGGGGGGAAGGAAGGGGGGCAGAGAGCTTTTCTCGCGGCACACCTGATGATCACTCACGGCACACTAGTGTGCCACGGCACACTGGTTGAGAAACACTGATCTAAACTAGAAGGGTGGAATGTATCAACATGCCATCAATGAAACAGAAGTGACTTTGCCTCACTTCTTTAAATTCCTTGGGCCATTTTTTCTTCTGTTTCATGAGAGGGGAGGTTTAAGTAGTCACAAATACTAGCAAAATCTAAACTGCCACATTTGAAGTGATTCAGAGGCATCTGGGTGAGGAAAAAACAATGCCTAAACATTAGAAGGATCATGGGAGCTATGTTTCTACAGCATGACACCTGAATAAAATGTCTGCCTCCCAGATGTCTGGAACAAGGTGCTCTTTTTCTGCATCCTGCAATCAGAGCCTGCCACTTCTCTCACCTCTTGCTTAATCGCTAAATGGCCATGAAGAAGGGGATGTCTAGGCAACGGAAAGATAGTTTGCTTGCCTGGGAAGTCTCTGGGCAATGAAGTTGCTCAATGCCTTCCTTCACACCAACTCTACAAATACATAAGCAGATATAATAAAAAAATACTGACAATGCAAATAGTCAGTGTGCCATAGTTATTTGAGTGTTGGACTGTGGAGATCATGGTTCAAATCCATATTCGACGATAGAAAACCCATTGGGTGACCCTGGGCATGTGATCCATTCTTAACTCCAGTCAATGACTGGAGAAGTTCTATTACTTCTCAAAAGTTACAAATCAAAGTAAAGCAAGTGACTAAAAGCATATATACATATAGGTTGGCTGGCTTCTTGACAAGAGATGGCTTCTCATTTTATGTTAAGAGGTCTATTCATATCATATTCTTCATTTCTTATTCTTCAGGGCCTCCTCAGAAACCCTTAAAGCATCTTCAGCCACTTCATCTAGGAATGTAAAGAGCATTCTGGAAGTGCTTATGAATGATATGCCTATAGTTGCCAAAGTAGTAGTCACAAAATATTTTTTCCAGGAAACCGAAACGCCTGTAGCAATATTGGAATATCTCCTTATTATACCATCTCTGCAGATGTTTTTTTCTTGTGTTGATTTAATTTGAGCCCTCAACTCTTCTACAGGCTTATTTAAGTGACATGCCAACAAAGCTAATGAGCCACTGTCCAGTCCAAACTTCTTGTACATGTCAGCCATATATTTCTGCAAAAACTTTGTATTGAAAGTCACAGGAACATATGGAAGTGGAACAGCATTTATGCATGCAGATGCCAGAGAAAGTATCCATATTTCTTTCTTTAGGAGCTGTTTCTTTTTCTGTATGATATCAGGTGACAGATTGGGGAGACTCAAGACCAACTTCAGTTTCTTCAGCCTGGGCAGATCTCTTTCAAGCATCTCTATCAGAAGGTTAAAATCAAACCTGTCCAAATTGTAAGAGGATAGCAGAAAAACCTGGGGGATAGAAGTGCTCATGTGTTCCTTAAACTTACTGTTACACTCATCCCTAATATTTTGTAGGACTTCTCCTTCATTAAAGGTCTTAGGCTTATCCCTTTCCTCGTTTTTCAAATCTTCATCCATTTTTGTGCGCACAAAATAAAACTTCTTCCTTTCATTCTCAATTTCCTTAGCTAGATCAATGTGAACATCCCGGAAGCGCTTTGAACCTAAAATAATGAAGAAGTCATAACGGGGGAAATGAACCTTCCTAAGGTAATCCGTTGGTTTAAATCCCGGAGTTCCTATCCCTGGCAGGTCCCAGAACATCACATTTGGATTGCTTGGACTCTTATAACAGGCTGGCTCTAAAGTTGTTTCTGTCACTCCAACTTTGGCAGCTCCATCGTCTTCAGGCTTTAGGCCAATCATGGCATTGACGAAAGAAGATTTCCCAGCCCCGGTCTCCCCAGTGACTGCAATGTGAAGATCTGTTTTTTCCCACCGTTCTAGGGATTCTTGCAACTCATGAGCTACTTCATCAATAGATACAGCACTAAAAATTTCATTAAATTTCTCAGTTAACTTTTGGATTTCTGCATCTAAGCATTCTTTGCCATTTGGTAAAGAAATTATGATTTCTGAAATCAATCCCATCACTTCAGAAAACGTGTTTCCTAGAAAAGAAAAAGGTTATTGTATCAGTATTTGACTTGGCAACATCAAAACAAGAGCATAATAATAATCCAGTAGGAAACAGTTAATCTATTTATTAATTAAGCTTTTAATTAATTAAAAATTAAATGGATGTCAGAAGCCCAAATGCAAGAGTTCTGTTTTCTTCTTTCAATTTTGCAGAAGTCAAAATTGCAATCACTTTTTTTTCAAAAGTGCAATCCAATGTACTGTATATCTTCTTAGAAATCATTTCAATGGATTCCTGCCTTTAAAGTTGTTGAACTCAGGTCATTGCTTCAACATTCACAGAGTTCTGAGGATTACTAAAGGTGACGATACAACAAAAAGTAATAGTCATAAGAATGAATGTAATATCTATGCTATAATACTACAACATGCAATGTACTAGCAGCTTGCACAAAGTATACTTAACGATTCACAATGCAAATCTCTAGACCAAAAGTTCCCTTATGTTGGATAAACAATAGAAAAATACACAAGTTTGTGAGCCCTTTTTGAAAACCAAAGGTTAATCAATGACCAATCAAAGTTTGTAAGTCCTTTTTCACAAGTCTCTTAATCACAAACTTCTTGATATGAAATAAACAGAGGATTCCTACAGCAAAATGCACAAGTTTTCAAGTCCTTTTTTAACCAAAGTTTGTCAACAACCAAACCAAGTATGGCAGTCCTTTTTTGGAATGCACAGTTAATAAACCACATCCGGTTTTGACTACATTGAGTCTTCCTCAGATGGTACCGTGTTTCCCCGAAAGTATGACACCCCCGATTGTAAGACGTATCGGGGGGTGTCAGGGGTCGGCTAATGTAAGCCGTACCCCAAAAATAAGACGTACCACCGGCTGCCACGTCACGCGGTCCCGCCTCCTCCTCCGCCTCCTCCTCCGCCTCCACCTCCTCCGCCGCCTCCGCCTGCCTCCGCCTCCATCGCCGCCGCCCGCCGCTGCCAGCCTCTGCCGCTGCCTGCCTCCGCCTGCCTCCGCCCGCCTCCGCCCGCCTCCGCCGCCCGCCGCCGCCTGCCTCCGCCTACCTCTGCCTACCTCCGCCTCCCGTCGCAGCCGCACAGCCGGCCCCACGCCAGCGCGCTAGGCATGCCTGCGTCAGCGCTTAGGCACGCCTGCGGATATTCGCGCATGGGCAGTAGGTCCCGCCTAGCGTGCTGGCGCAGGCGCGGCTGGCGCAGGCGCGCCTGGCACAGGCATGGGGCCGGCTGGGCGGCGGCGCCGGAGGCGGAGGTAGGCGGAGGCGGGCGGCGGTGGGCGGAGGCGGAGGTAGGCGGAGGCGGGAGGAGGAGGGCGGCGGCGACGGAGGCAGGGGCAGGCGGGCGGCAGGAGGAGGAGGCGGAGGAGGAGGCGGGACCGAGGAGGAGGCGGGACCGAGTGACGCGGGCGGCCAAGGGAAAGGCTTACTTTCGGGGTACGGCAGGTACCGTCAGCTAATGTAAGCCGTACCCCGAAAGTCAGCCGTAGTGGGGATTTTGGGGGTCAAAAGAAAGTAAGACGCTGTCTTACTTTCGGGGAAACACGGTAGTAGATACAAATGTAGAAATCCTAAAATGATCAGCTTTGGACAGTAGAGAGTTCTTCGAGTAGAGATAATATATACAGAAGTTTGTGATGAAGAGACTTGTAAAAAGTCTTGTGGCTGGGCCACCCGGGCGGGATGGGTGCCCGGCTTCCGACCCTGGACGGTGCGGCACTACAACCAGCGCCGTCAGTGAAAAGCCTTGGCGTCCATCTGGACTCCCAGCTGACCAGGGAGGCCCAGGTCTCCATGGCCAGCATCTGCAGCCGCGGACCTATTTCGACCCTGGCGACATTGGGCCTCTCCCTGTGTGACTCGGGACCCACACACTCGGCCGGTCACACCCTCGACTTGGTGTTCAGTGCAGGGGTTCAAGTGGACCTAGCCTCCGTAATAGAGGCTGGTCCCTCCAACTACCGCCCGGTGTCGAATCTTTCGTACCTGGGCAAGGTGGTTGAGAGGGCAGTAATGGAGCAGTTGCAGTCCTTCTTAGATGATGCAACATGGCTTGACCCCTTCCAGTCCGCTTCCGCTCGGGCACGGACGGAGACGGTCCTGGTCTCCATCACAGATCAACTCCGCTGCCAGCTCGACCAAGGCGGGTCTGCGCTGCTCGTGTTATTGGACCTCACGGCAGCGTTTGACACGGTCGACCACAATCTTTTGATCCACCGCCTGGCCATGGCTGGAGTGAGGGGACAGCCCCCTTAAATGGCTGGCCTCCTTTCTCCGCCAGCGGTCTCAGCGTGTGAGGAGGGGCGGGTGGTCTGAGGCTCCCACTGATTTGTGGGGTCCTCTCAGGGGCCATCCTCCCCCTCTGTTATTTAACATCTACATGCAGCCGCTTGCACAGCTGGTGCGGAGTTATGGGCTGACCTGTCACCAATATGCCGATGACACTCAGCTCATTCTGAGGATGGGGGTCAGGCCGGAGTCCGTCCCTCGATAATTTCCAACATTGCCTTGAGGCCGTCACTGGATGGCTGCGAGCCAGTAGGTTGAGGGTGAATCGGCGAAGACGGAGATCTTGTGGCTGGGCCACCCGGGCGGATGGGTGCCCGGCTTCCGACCCCTGGACGGTGCGGCACTACAACCAGCGCCGTCAGTGAAAAGCCTTGGCGTCCATCTGGACTCCCAGCTGACCATGGAGGCCCAGGTCTCCATGGCCAGCATCTGCAGCCGCGGACCTAATTTCGACCATGGCGACATTGGGCCTCTCCCTGTGTGACTCGGGACCCACACACTCGGCCGGTCACACCCTCGACTTGGTGTTCAGTGCAGGGGTTCAAGTGGACCTAGCCTCCGTAATAGAGGTTCCATGGTCGGACCACTGTGCTCTAAGGATCCGGGTGAGCAACCGCCTCCCCATGCAAGGGCGCCGAACGGATTTTTGTTCGCCCAAGGAGACTTATGGAACCTGATAGGTTCCTGAATGCTCTGAGGGATCTGGAGTCTACCAGCGTCTCAGTCGAGGAGCTTGTCCAGGCTTGGAACACCTCACTGGCCAGAGCCCTCGACGAGATTGCTCTAGGCGCCCTCTCCGACCCGCAATCATCGGTCCCCTGGTATACAGGGACCTCAGGACCATGAAGCGGGAAAGGAGACGGCTTGAGCGCGAGTGGCGGAAGCCCGTGGACGAAAACCTCAGTATCAGCTTATAAGCTATTAAAGGAGACTTATGAGCATGCCGCAAGGCAGCCAAAAATGAATACTTCTCTGCCTTGATAGCGTCCTGCAGGCTCACGCCCGGCCCAATTGTTTAAGGTGATTGTCTTTGACGACGGTCCCTACTGTCCCAAAAATAGTGATCAGGCCCTCACCGCCGGTGCTTCAGAGCTTTTCAAGAGACAAGATACTGAGCCTCCGCCGGACCTCCCTGCCACAGCTGATACAGTGAGAGAGCTAGAGACTCCGTGGCCCTCCGCCGGCCCACCCTCGACCCTCGACCGCGCCACTGGACGAGATGCTGTTGACAAGATAGTGACTGCAGCTCGCCCTACCACCTGCTCCCCGACCCGTGCCCCTCCTGGCTTGTTAGATCTTGCCTGAGGGGCCACGTGGGCCTCTGTTGAAGATCATTAATAGCTCCCTTGAGCAAGGGGTTTTCCAGAGTGCTTGAAAGAGGCGGTGGTAGCTCCATTACTGAAGAAACCATCATTGGACCCAGCTGACCATGTTCCTGGCCAGCAAGGCTGCCTTTTTCCACCTCGCCACTACCTCCCCGAACGACTCGGCTACTGTCGTGAGGCTCGAACGCTTCACGCTTGGCCTTTCGCTGGTGCAGAACACCGCCGCCCCGGCTCCTGTCTGGGGTTCCAGCAGGCCGTCGTAATAACTCCAATCTTGCGGATCTGGGGCCAGAGTTTCGAGGACCTACTCCCTTGAGAGGCCTGCAGTTTAAGGCCTTTGGGAGCAGTTGCAGTCCTTCTTGGCTTTCTATGATGCAAGTAGCATGGCTTGACCCTTCCAGTCCGGGCTTACAAACTTTGATTGGTCATTGATAAAATTTTGGTTTTCAAAAGGGACTCACAAACTTGTGTATTTTTCTGTAGGAATTTATTGTTTATCCCACATAAGGAATTTTTTGATCTAGGATTTGCATTGAATTGCTGTTAAGTATACTTTGTGCAAGCTGCTCGTACATTGCTCCAAGAAGCTTGCCTCCACTACACCTCAGGGCAGAGAGTTCCACTGCTGAACAGCTCTTACAGTTAGGAAGTTCTTCCTTATGTTCAGATGGAATCTACTTTCTTGTGGTTTGAAGCCATGTTCCACGTCCTAATCTCCTGTGCAGCAGAAAACAAGCCTCCTCCCTATGACTCCCCTCACATTTATACATGGCTCTCAGCTCCTCTCAGTCTTCAGAGAGGAGACATGATGACAGGAGGAGAGATAATGCTTCCACAGTGTATCGCCTCCTCCTCCCTCCGCATTAGACAAAGACTGCTGCTCAGCCATTTTGGCTAAATAATCAGCAAGGCAGTGTGGGAAATGTAGTTTAACAGCCTGCCCTTCAAAACTACAACAGTGGCTGTGCTTAGCCACGCCCATCTCATCCCTTCCCTTGGCATCGCCTGGGGGGGAGATGAGATTTTAAAACTGTTAGGCTTACAAAAGTGGCTTAATGGTTGTGAAAATTAACATAACAGCGGAGACATCCGAACATTATGGAATATTTACGGAAAAAGGTAAGTGGTTCAAATTCCGGTGGCCCTCCCACTTTTCCTGCATGGTTCAAGACTGCTTCACTGTCAGTAGGTTTATGACTTTTTTGGGTTTCACACAAACCTAGCCAACTCTAGTAGCTACTAGCTACTACTATTATATTTCATTGGACACCATCTTAACTGTCATGGCTCAGTGCTATGGAAGCATGGCAGTTGTAGTTTGACAAAGCCATGAGCCTTAGCTTTTTTGGTAAAGAGTGCTGGTGCCTCACACCAAACTACAACTTTCATGATTCCATAGCATTGAGCCATGGCAGTTAAAGGGGTCAAACTGCATTCATTCCACAATGTAGATGTACCCTTTATCAAGGTTTGCTTTGTCCATAGGCACCCATATTGCCACCTGATGCAATCAAGCTACATTTCCCAAAGTTATTTGTGTAAAAATGAGGATACTGTTTACAATTGCATGCTGTTGCACCTCCTATTGCCTCACTGTTTAAGGAAAGATGAACAATATAGACAGGCAAGCTAAGAGGAGAACTATAGAAACATAACATCTAAGTCCTCATGCCTTTATTCACCAATAAACTGAGAAGTTTTTTAAAAAAGCAACATTACTATGAATTCTTTAATTTATCTGATTGTCTGACAAGGAAAAAATACAGTGTGCAGCTACCCTTGTCAATTATGTCAGCCCCACTCCCACCTCCACCCCCTGAACCCAGGGTTACAGAGTATATTATATTGGGTGCCAAATCAACAAATCTTTTACAAATTTCGCTGAAATTTCAGGGCCTTATATTTTTGATTTGTGAATGCTTTGTGCTTCCTGCTACATTTTATTTTGGTGGTTCATCTCCAAATCGCTGAAATTTTCGAAATCCAAAATGACATCCAAAAATTTCACCCACCCTACCAGACACTCAAGATAATTAGGCAAAAGCCTTTGGCGAAAACATCACACTATATTGCTTTGACTACTGAGCTCAAGAACCATGGGTTTTGGAAATAGGCCCAGGTCCACCTTGGATGCACTGATCTTGTAACCCTTCTTAAATCCTGAATTTGGGATTAATGTCACAGGCTCGGCAGCACCTACCGGCTGCCTAGTTTTACATTGCTATCTTGAGCTCCATTCCTTTACCCCACAGCTGGTTGCTGTGCCCCCAAAAAAGTCTATTTTAGAACGACATGGCCACACCTTGCACTTTAAGCTTGCCCTTCATCTCCCAGGTACAATACTACAATGTAATCCCGCCCCATAGTATACCCAATAGTTGGGGTCGCCGATCCGGAAGCTCGCTGGTGCAGAACACCGCCGCCCTTGCCCTGTCTGGGGTTCCAGCAGGCCGTCGAATAACTCCAATCTTGCGGATCTGCACTGGCTGCCCATTGAGCACCGGGTCGCCTCAAAGTGCTGGTTCTTACCTTTAAGGCCATACACGGCCTGGGGCAGCGATCCGAGGGACCGTCTCGCCCCATATTGCCCATCGAGATCACTCACTCTGAGAGGAGGCCAACTTGCTGGCAGTTCCATCTGCTAAACTAGCCCCGCTTAACATCTACTCGCCGGAGGGCGTTTCTTCAGATAGCTCCCACGCCATGGAACGCCTCCCGGTTGAGGCCAGAGTTCCTGAGGGACTCCATCCATCAGACGGGCCTGCAAAACTTATCTGTTTAGGCAGGCCCTTTGGGGAGTAGGCCCTTACACCATGCTGTTTTAATCTGCTACTTTAACTGTTTTAACTGTTTTAATTGTATTACTTGTTTTTAAGTTAAGCCATATCTTCGTGCTCTATGTTTTATGTTGTTCCTCTGGCTGAGCCAGTAGCATGTGAGCCGCCGCGAGCCCTTGGGAGCTCCAAGCGCAGAAATCGCAATAAATAAATAATAAATAAATAAAAAGGGCTTACAAACTTTCTGATTGGTCATTGATAAAATTTTGGTTTTCAAAAAGGACTCACAAACTTGTGTATTTTTCTGTAGGAATTTATTGTTTATCCCACATAAGGGAATTTTTGATCTAGAGATTTGCATTGTGAATTGCTGTTAAGTATACTTTGTGCAAGCTGCTCGTACATTGCTCCAAAGAAGGAGCCTCCACTACACTCCAGGGCAGAGAGTTCCACTGCTGAACAGCTCTTACAGTTAGGAAGTTCTTCCTTATGTTCAGATGGAATCTACTTTCTTGTGGTTTGAAGCCATTGTTCCACGTCCTAATCTCCTGTGCAGCAGAAAACAAGCCTCCTCCCTATGACTCCCCCTCACATATTTATACATGGCTCTCATCATGTCTCCTCTCAGTCTTCAGAGAGGAGACATGATGAGAGGAGGAGGAGATACGGCCTTCCAGCGAGTGTATCGCCTCCTCCTCCTCCGCATTAGACAAAGACTGCTGCTCAGCCATTTTGGCTAATAATCAGCAAGGCAGTGTGGGAAATGTAGTTTAACAGCCTGCCCTTCACAAACTACAACAGTGGCTGTGCTTAGCCACGCCCATCTCATCCCTTCCTTACATCGCCTGGGGGGGGATGAGATTTTAAAACTGTTAGGCTTTACAAAAGTGGCTTAATGGTTGTGAAAATTAACATAACCTTGGGAGACATCCGAACATTATGGAATATTTACGGAAAAAAAGGTAAGTGGTTCAAATTCGGATTTGCCCCTCCCACTTTTCCTGCATGGTTCAAGACTGCTTCGGAAGCTCAAAGTCAGTAGGTTTTATGACTTTTGGGCGTTTACGAACCAAACCTAGCCAACTCTAGTAGCTACTAGCTACTACTATTATTATTTCATTGGACACCATCTTAACTGTCATGGCTCAGTGCTATGGAAGCATGGCAGTTGTAGTTTGACAAAGCCATGAGCCTTAGCTTTCTTTGGTAAAGAGTGCTGGTGCCTCACCAAACTACAACTTTCATGATTCCATAGCATTGAGCCATGGCAGTTAAAGTGGGGTCAAACTGCATTCATTCCACAATGTAGATGTACCCTTTATCAAGGTTTGCTTTGTCCATAGGCACCCATATTGCCACCTGATGCAATCAAGCTACATTTCCCAAAGTTATTTGTGTAAATGAGGATACTGTTTACAATTGCATGCTGTTGCACCTCCTATTGCCTCACTGTTTAAGGAAAGATGAACAATATAGACAGGCAAGCTAAGAGGAGAACTATAGAAACATAACATCTAAGTCCTCATGCCTTTATTCACCAATAAACTGAGAAGTTTTTAAAAAGCAACATTACTATGAATTCTTTAATTTATCTGATTGTCTGACAAGGAAAAAATACAGTGTGCAGCTACCCTTGTCAATTATGTCAGCCCCCACTCCCCACCTCCACCCCCTTCGAACCCAGGGTGACAGAGTATATTATATTGGGGGGAAAGTTCCAAATCAACAAATCTTTTACAAATTTCGCTGAAATTTCAGGGCCTTATATTTTGATTTGTGAATGCTTTGGAGGCGTCCTTCCTGCATTTTATTTTGGTGGTTCACATCTCCAAATCGCTGAAATTTTCCGAAATCCAAAATGACATCCAAAATTTCACCCACCCCTACCAGACACTCAAAGATAATTAGGCAGAGAATGTTGAGCTGTCAAGGTTTGGCGAAAACATCACACTATATTGCTTTGACTACTGATATAAGCTCAAGAACTCTGACTAGCTGGTTTTGAAATGAGGGACATGAGCCAACCCTCTTGCCTGGAGCCATTGACCTACCTTGGATGCACTGATCTTGTAACCCCTTCTTAAATCCTGAATTTGGGATTAATGTCACAGGCTCGGCAACACCTACCGGTCCTGGCTAGTTTTACATTGCTATCTTGAGCTCCATTCCTTTACCCCACAGGTGAATTTGCTGTGATAGTAGCAAAAAAGTCAGTATTTTACATGTGGACATATTGGGCCTGTACACCTTGCACTTTAAATGACTTGCCCTTGCAGCAACCTCCCAGAAGTACAATACTCCTTAAAAACAATGTAATCCCTCCCCATAGTATACCCAATAGTTCACATGCAATTTAAGAATCCAGTAAAGATAGCAAAATGACGAAGAGCAGACTAACTAAGAGAGGCTATAGCAGTTTGCTGTTGCTTGAGCTTCCAGAGATGTATGCACTTCTAAGCACTGAAAGCAGTAAAGTTACTATCTATGTTACTATCTTTCTGTGTGAAGTTTGGGATACTATTGTACATGTTTATGTTCCAGATATATTGCTATAGTGCATCTCTATATACTTTGGGGCCACCCTGACGAAGATTTGATCGAAACGGGTCGGTAACCGGACATGGATTTACCCGTAGGTGGACTGCCCAGCGATAACTACTAAACGGAGTGGGATATTGCACATTGGAGTTCACGACGACTGACGGAAACCCAAGAATTACCTTCGGCTTTTTATGATTTATTTAGGCCAACGGGCCGTGGATTATAATTGGAATTTATGTTGACCATTGGGTCTTGGAGATAATTGTGTTGACCATCGGGTCTTGGAGATAATCACATAAAGAACAACGAAAGGAACTGAACCTTATCATTTAAGTATCTTTACCAATTGAAGGGCTACGGACAGCATCGTGAGTGAGATTGATATGTTCACTCGGTTTATTTGCGCCTTTGAAGAAATATATTTTGTTGTTATAAATATCTGAGATAACAGTGCTTATTTGGAATACAATTTGTTATAATTTGAAATCCCATAGTGTGGTGTATATTATGTATGCAGTTCTACCTCTCCTTTCTCTCTCCCCACTGACTACTTCTGCACTTTTTGCTCAGTTTTTAGCAATTGAAGCAAATTGAGTAAAGAGTAGGAAATGGCCCTCTGGTATCTGGTATCCCCACCCAAATAAATAATTGTTTTGAGTTCTTATTTCTTCATAAAATACCTACCATATTCTTTACCAGCCATCTGTGGTAGTGAAATATTGCTACCCATGTCTGCTGTTCTGGTAGACTCTGATGATCTAAAAAATAACAGAAAAACTCTAGTGGTTAAACGTATTCCACCTAAGGTTCAGCTGACATTTTCTTTTCATTACCAATGAAGAAAATACAGGTTACGGATTACAGCCAATAACCGTTTTCTGGAGCACGTACGAGGAGCGTTCATTCAAGATTTCCCCTGACCCACTACTATTTATCCCAGGATGGTGAAACTGCCCATGTGTAATGATAGAAGTCTCTATAGGTTATGTGCCAATTTACAACTCAGAACTGATAACGGTCTTGATCTTACAGGTGCTAAGTGGGGTGGGGTTTTATAATGGGCCAGTGGAATACAGAGCAATGATCAAGTTCCTTTACTTGAAAGGCTGCACACCAAAGGAGGCATTTGGTGAGATGAAAGAGGTTTGTGGTAATAATTCCTTATAATATGATGTAAAGAACTGGCATTGTCAATTCAAATTCAAGTAGAGGTCACCATTTTGGAAAATCGCCGCATACCCATTCGCCACCTAGCCCAAAATGTCAAGATTAGTGTGGGGTCCATGGAAAAAATCATCCAACACCATTTTCACATGCATAAGGTATCCACTTGCCGAGTCCCCCGCTTGCTCATATCTTTCCAGAAGAAGGAACAAGTCAAATGTTCTCAGGCTCTATTGACAATGTGCCATGGAAACCAGGAGGACTTTTCAACAGACTGATCACACAGGATGAAAGCTGGGTCCACTGCTATGATGTTGAGACTAAAGTCCAGTTGATGCAATGGAAGCATCATGACTCACCACCTCCAAAGAAGACACATGCCAACTCTCGTCAGGCAAGGTCATGCACACAGTATTTTGGGACTAGCACGGAATAGTATTGATGGATTTCCTAGCAAAGGGTACCATGATCACTGGGGCATACTATGCTTCACTTCTGCAGAAATTGCGGGAAGCTATCAAAACCAAGAGACAATGTAACATGCTCACCAAAGGTGTCCAACTTCTGTAAGACAGAGCACCAGTTCACAACTCACCTGTTGCCCAAATGGAAGCATGCTCCTGTATCTTTGAAATACTATCACATCCCCCTTATTCACCCAACCTTGTACCATCAGACTTCCACCTCTTTCCAACTATGAAATTTTTGAAAAGCAAGCATTTTTCAGATGATGAGACTCTGATTTCCGAAGTCACAACGTGGCTTTTGGAGCAACCTGTTGACTTCTACAAGCGAGGTGTTTACTTAAAAAGATGGGAGAAGTATGGGTCTCTAGGTGGCACCTATGTAGAGAAGAACTAATAATTGTACCAAGTTTCATTGCTCTCAGTCCACAGGAAGTGGGTCTGGGAAAATCTTTAATGAATGCCCCTCGTATGATCATTTATCACCAACATTTATGGCTGGTAACTTATTTATTTCTAACATATAGTTATTCCCAATGTCTATAATGCCTACTAGTGATATGTAACAAATTAGCTTTCCCTTTCGTCCAGGAAGAAGCTTTACACCCCTGGAGATGTGCATCCAGGCCAGCATGGCTATCAGATGATTTAACTACCATCACAAAGCAATTATATCTTATAACATCTGCAAGGGTCTCATGCCTGACTACACAAACAACGCCAAGTGTTTTGCAGTTTCCCGACCTCTACTATCCACCAGGCATGTAATAGCTAAAGTTAGCTCTGAGATTGCACCTATATGGACAAGAAAGTAAAAGGCAACATCTCATGAGATATTTCGGAAACACGAGTTACGGAATAATATCTTTTAAAATTAAGAATACAATTCTTAAGTTGAAATGTTGATGTATATTTATTACTCATTTATTATTTCTAATAACTGTGTAGCAGAACAACTTTTATGTGAGACTATGCATAGTAGTAGAATGCTAGAGTAGCAGTAAGGCGCAGAATAATGGATATAGATTACCAAAAACATCTAGCCCGTGCCAGATACCATCCACTAAATGCATAGTAGTAAGAACAACTTTTATGTGAGACTATGCATTGCTTACATTTTTTTTTTTACAATTTCTGGTTTAAATGTCTTTTCATCAGTTCTATGTATGCTACCCCTGTATTCAACCTTGGTTAGACCACATCTGGAATACTGTGTCCAATTCTGGGCACTACAATTGAAGGGATATGTTGACAAGCTGGAATGTGTCCTGAGGAGGGTGACTAAAATGATCAAGGGTCTGGATAACAAGCCCTATGAGGAGTGGCTTAAAGAGCTGGGCATGTTTAGCCTGAAGAAGAGAAGGCTGAGAGGAGACATGATAGCCATGTATAAATATGTGAGAAGAAGTCATAGGGACGCGGAGCAAGCTTGTTTTCTGCTGCTCTGGAGACTAGGACGCAATGGAGCAATGGCTTCAAACTACAAGAAAGGAGATTCCATCTGAACATTAGGAAGAACTTCCTGACTGTGAGAGCTGTTCAGCAGTGGAACTCTCTGCCCCAGAGTGTGGTGGAGGCTCCTTCTTTGGAGGCTTTTAAACAGAGGCTGGATGGCCATCTATCAGAAGTGCTTTGAATGCAATTTCCTGCTTCTTGGCAGGGGATTTTATATGATGACCCATGAGGTCTCTTCCAACTCTATGATTCTATGAATGTATGTGATGTAGCAGTAGCGCATGAATGATGTGGCAGCAGTAGTCTAAAGTTTTGAGCGGGAGCCAGGTAAACAACCTTGGGGGCCTGGTTCCAGCCCACGAGGACCCCTGGTGTATATCCTAATGCTAACTTGTTAGTTGTGCTAGCCTGCATATATCTTACTAGCTGAACCCGGCACGCGTTGCTGTGCCCTATTTAGGAGATGTGAGAAAGTATGAGTTTGTAACGGTTGGAGTTGATGTTAGTTATGGTCTTGGTGGGTGTGTGCATGTGTATATATGTGCGTGTATATGTATGTGCATGTGTATATGTGTGTAGGTATATATGTGTGTGCTTGTGTTTATATGTATATGTATGTATGTGTGTGCATGTGTATATATGTATATATGTGTGTGCATGTATATTGGTTTGTGCATGTGTATATATGTATATGTGTGTGTATATGTGTGTGCATGTTTATATGTGTGTATTTATATATGTGTGTGCATGTGTGTATGTGTGTGTTTATATGTGTGGGTGTGTATATATGTGTATGTATATATGTGTGTGTATGTGTGTGTATGTGTTTGTTTTTATGTGTTCATGTGTATATGTGTGTGTGTATGTATATGTGTGTATGTATGTTTATATAGGTATATGTGTTTAGGTGTGTTTGTATGTGCATATATGTATATGTGTGTTTGTGTCTGTATGTTTGTGAATGTGTCTATATGTTTAGATGTGTGTGTATGTGTGTTTATGTATGTGTATGTATGTATTTATGTGTTTGAAAGGGGGAGGAATGACATGGGAAAGAGAGGGTGGAACGTGGGGAAGGGTGGTATTGGGAAGTGGAGGGAGAGGTGCTGGAGAATGGGGGAAGTTTAGTTTGGGAGAGGAAGGAGGAATCTACAGAAAGGGAAGAGTGGGGTGGGGAATGAGTGGTAGAGAAGTGTGTGTGTCTGTGGGGGAGTGAGACGGGAAGGGAGGAAGAGGTTTGCCCTGGCCAAGGAGAGAGAAGCCTCCCTCTCCTTTCCCCATTCCTCGAAGGGAGAAAGCATTGAGGGGAATGGAATCAGGGAGGCGAAGAAGATCTTGGAGGGGGAAGGAGAAGCTGCAGCGCACCTCTTCCCTGGCCGGAGCCTCGCAACTCTGCCTGGGGAATTCCGCGTCTGCTGACCCCCCGGCCCCATCCCCGGGCAGCGGAAGGGAGGCGGTGGGCGGTGGAGGAGAGGCCTCTGCCGCCTCTCTTTTCCGGTGGCCGAAGAGGAGGTCGAAGGGGAACCGGGCTATCTCTTTCCCTGCGGCCTCCTTCCCGGCCAGCTGAAGAGAGGGGGCGGAGGAGAGCGATAAGGGGGCGGAAGACCCGGGCACGGCTCCGTCGGCAGCAGTGTAATAGAGGCTCACCCCTCGCCTCCGCCTCCCAGAAGGCTCAGCGCGGCTGCTCTGGCGTATTTCCGGTCCTGTCTCTGCCCTTCTTCCGAGTGAGCCGCGCGGAGCCTTCTGGGAGTTGTAGTCCCGTGGCTGCGGCGTTGTCCTTCGCCATTTTGCTGGCTCTCCCGGTGTAGGGTCGTGCGGGCGGCATCGTGGCGGTGTCCTGTGTTGGTTAGCATGCGGGAAGCGGCGTGGAGGCGGCGAAGGAGGCTGTGAAGGTAGCGGTGGTGTTGTGCTCGGTGGCGGTGGCACGGGGCCGGTCGGATTTTGCGCATGCGTGTTATTGTGATGGTTTTTCTGGCGGCCATGTTGTGTGTGGGGTTGTTTGCGCATGCGTGTCAATGTGGTTTTTGGGGGATGTTTTGGGGGTGTTGTGTTGGTTTTTGGGGTGTTTTGTGGGTGGGTGATGTACCTCGGGGTGGGGATGAGTGGGCCTGGGTTTTGTTGTGTGTGTGGGGAATGTAGTTTTGGCGTGCATTTGCCCCGTTGCACGACCACTTCCCTTTTATATATATAGATTTTGGTCACTGAGGAAGTTGGTGCAATCAGCCTTCTGTGTTCACAGAGTCTACATTATTTCAACCATCATCAGCTTGCTTGTGTATATTTTTAACCTAGACGCTGCCAATTTATATATGGGACACAACTTCACCAAACCAAACGCAATAGTGCCCACTATATTTCCAGGTTCCTTCTCTGTACAGCAGTGGTTCTTAACCTGTGGACTGCGGACCAGCAGTGGGCTGCAAGGACAAAAATCTGGTCCTTGAGCCTCCTTCCTCTTTATTTTATTATTATTATTTGTGCTCCTTGCGCACCACCTGCCACTCCTTCCCTGTCACTGGCCATGGTATATGTTCTGTATCGGACACTAGAGCTGATGTGGTCTGTCCAATGCAATTTTCTGAATCAGCACCCCAAACCGAATCTAAAGTTGACCAAAACCCGATTCAAACATTTAAAACTGACCAAATTCAAACAAGTAAATTCTATTTGTCATTATTTTCTGAAAGCAACACACATTACTATATCAGGCTCAGCACTTCTATGCCAAACCCTTCTCTGCCCCATCACCATCTTCCCCACTCACTTTTTCTCTTCTGCTCATGAGATAAACTTTGGGGCTCCATTGCCTGGCACCCCAACACAAGCATCAGCCTAAATTTAAGGTGGTGGTGGGAGGGAGCCCAAGGGGTCAGCAGGGGAGAGATTGCATCAGTGGGGAAAGATGGCAGAGGATTGTGATGGGATGATGTACAATGGAATATGGAGAGGCATAAACAAAGGTTTTTTCAGGTCTGCATGAACCTTTCGTGGGAAGGGGAACAGGTGAGGAGGGGAGCAAGACAGGAGTTTCCAATCTGGGCATTACTTCAATGAGAAGGTAGGGAAGGGCGTGACGGATTTGTGATTTTGAAAATACTGCAGTGAAGAGCTGGACAACAGATTAGGGTGAGAAGGTAGAGCTAATTAAACAGTAGCTACAAAATACGTGGAATATATAAATGTGTGGGCCAACTGTACTCTGAAAATAGCAGAAGTGATGAAAAATTGGGTTAATTCTGCACTGAGGGAATAAGAGCACACATATTCAGGAAAGCAAGGGAAGAAAACTTAAATCAAGAGGGATAATTACTAGGCCTGGATATCTCCCGTCGTTATTATTTCGTATTAAAATCAATTTAGACCCTTTTTCGACCCATGACCAGCAACCCGGAAGTGACGTTTCTAAATCGAAACTGGGTCTGCCATTTCTGTTAAAGGCGCATTATTATGTCATTTTTATTTATTGCTGTATTTTCCTCATTGGCTACTGGACATCAGGTGTTAGCATGAAACCACCTGCTTCCCTCTAGCCAGTGAGAGGAAAACAAACACTTGTAGCAGGGCGGGGCATTGCCTTTAAGAAGCTGGAGCGCACGCTGCGAGCCCCATTCCGTTTTGTTTCTCGGGTGGGAAGGAAGGGAGAGCTAGAGAGTACGAAAGCAGAATCTGCAAGGGAAGGAGAGGGATTGATCAGAGAGGCAAGGCTGCTTAGTCGGGAATTGGGGTTGGGGGTTCTTTGCATCAGTCGGTCGAGCGGGTGTACAAGCTAGTTCCATCCAAGCCTTCTGCAGTTGCTGCGTGCCGTCATTTTCTCTTGCTTTTTTGCACTTTTTTTTAGTACTTTAGCCTAGGGCTCGTGTTTTCTCACTTTATTCTCTTTTCATTGTGGGAGACACAGCTTGCCACTGCTTTTTAGCACCATCTTTACACTGTTCCTCTTTTATTGCCTATTTATCTCTCCTAAGGGACTTCCCACTGTTCTCAACAGAGTTCTGGGAATTGTTAGACCCTGTGCTAAAGAAAACATATTGGGAGACACACTTTGCCTCTGTTTTTGGGCCCCAGCTGAACGCTGCGCCTTGTGAATTTCCTCTTTAACCCCCCCCCCCCCCCCTAGGGACTTGTAATTGTTCTCCACAGAGTTCTGGGTACTGTTATACCCAGTGCTCAAGCCAAAATAGTGGGAGACACAGTTTGCCTCTCTTTTGGGCCCCAGCTGAACGATGCGCTTCGTGAATTGCCTCTTTAACCCCCCCCGGGACTTGTAATTGTTCTCCACAGAGTTCTGGGTACTGTTATACCCGGTGCTCAAGCCAAAATAGTGGGAGACACAATTTGCCTCTGTTTTGGGCCCCAGCTGAACGCTGCGCCTTGTGAATTGCCTCTTTAACCCCCCTAGGGACTTGTAATTGTTTTCCACAGAGTTCTGGGTACTGTTACACCCAGTGCTCAAGCCAAAATAGTGGGAGACACAGTTTGCCTCTGTTTTGAGCCCCAGCTGAACGATGCGCCTCGTGCTTTCATAAATTCTGTAAAAGTTGGTAGCATTTCTTAGTATTAAAAATATACTGTTCTACTCAATTGCAGTCTAGAGGTGAAGGAGAATGAATCCCCCTTGATTTGCCTGTGCGTTTCACCTTTTGGGTGGTGTTTTTGTGTGTGTGTGTG
>JARBWK010000011.1:21932983-21953381 GCA_030556195.1 Anolis apletophallus
AAAAGGCATTTCCCCCTTGGGCCAAAACCTGTTTCTGCTAATCAATAGACAAAGGCCTCTGAGTTTCGCCTACCTTGGGCTATTGATTAATAGGCAAAACAATTTCTATATTTCATAAACGGCCACCTCTATCAGCCTTGGAAACTGGTACACGGCTACAGCTTCTTCATTTGTTTACCACCCAAAAAACTGAGACCCTGCAGCAATATATTAATCTGTGTCTATCAAACAGAGAAAAACACAGATGAGGACATTTGATCATCAACCAAAAGACAATAGAATTGCTCAGCCTGAGAACAAGAGGGTTCTTGCTGAACACTTGGCCATTTGATCTACATATTTAATCCCATCAAATTAATTATGTGGATTTAATCCCCATTGTTCTACTCATCAATCCCCTCTTCACCCCCATTGGCTGGAAACCAAAGATGCAGCCAGCAAGATTCCATCCAATCAACGCAAAAGCTGGTCTGGGGGCAGGAAGTGGGAAATTTGAATTTGTAACCTTATAAAATGGCATGTATTTTGAATGTAACCTTATGACTGCTTTGCGACAAGGATATTGCGGTTGTCATCCTCTTCAGCTGATGAGAAATAAAGACCTCGGTGGTTTTTCAACTTTGTGAGACTTATTGGGAAATTTTGGGATGGGATTTTTATGTGTCCTGCCTTTTGCACTCACCAAGGGTATTGATCCCTCTTTTTTGGGCGCTAGGGCTCTCGCCTCTTATGGACAGAGCCAACCCAAATTCTGTTCGGTAACAGTAGTGGTACTGTATGTAGTACAATGCATTAGGTATGACAAAACATGCAGAAACATACTATGTACTGTTAAGAGGGTGTGAGTCAGTTTCTTTTATGAATTTCAATCATTATCTTATCTATCTATCTATCTATCTATATATATATATATATATATATAATCCTTCATGTGGTGGTTCCAGTCTTATAGACAAAGAAACAACACAAGGCAGACACACAAAAACAGCCCACATACCCAGAAAACCATACGAGATATGTTTACCAAAACACACACACCCCGCCCCAAAAAGAGCCAACTGCCACAAATCCAAAAAAACACTATGGACTACAACTCCCATGATCCCCCACACCACCTCCCTCTGGTAGTTAAGAGCGCCGGAATGTTAGTGGAGTTGACCAATTAGAGGCATTATGCAAATACTCCCTCAGTTAGAATGTAGGCTGGGACCCCCCACCCCCCACCCCTAGCAGTTTAGAGAGTCTGAATGTTGGTGGTGGTAGGGAAAGGTAGGGAAAGGAATGGAGGGACTGAGACAAGGGGAGCAAGGACTGATACAGAAAGGGGAGGAATGGCAGGAAGGAGGGAAAGGAAGGAAGGGAGGGAAGGAAGGAAGGAAGGAAGGAAGAAGAAAGGAAGGGAAGGATAGAAGGAAGAATGGATGGAAGGAAGGAGGGGAGAAGAAAGGAAGGAAAAATGAAGGATAGCAGGAAGGAGGGAAGGGAAAAGGAAGGAAAGGATAGAAGGATGGAGTGAAGGAAGGAAGGAAAGAGAGGAGAAGAAAGGAACACAGAAACACATACACACACACACACATATATATATATACATGCACAGAAATATACAAATATACACATATACACATACATAAACACACCTGTACTTACACACATCAACACATATACACACACATACATATACAAACACACGTATACATAAGTACACATATATACACGCATACACATATACATACTAGGCATGCTAAAATTGAAACGGAAATCTAATTGATTCGTTAGAAATCCGTAATTAATGGGACTTTTTGTTGTTTTACGGATCGCTGCCCGAACAAGGAAGTAGACTTCCTTTTACGGTCCGTGAGGCCAACAATTTGCGTTAGGATCGTTAGAAATTCTTAATTCTTAATTAATTAATTATTGTACTACTCACTTCTCCCTGTCTTCTCCCGCTCATTTCCTTCCCGCCTTCATTCAGCTTCTTCTTTTTCCGCATTTCTATGGGGAACTGGAAGTGACGCTGCTGCTAGGTAGAGGCAATGCATTCTGGAAAGTGATTCACACACACACACACGCGCACGCTTTCTCCTCTCTCTCTCCAGGCTTCCCCCTCCTTCTCTTCCCGTTGCTCTGCTGCCATGCATGCCCCAGCGCAGGGGCCTGCTTCACACACACACACGCGCGCGCGGGCTTCTCCTCTCTCTCCAGGCTTCCCCCCTCCTTCTCTTCCCGTTGCTCTGCTGCCATGCATGCCCCATCGCAGGGCCTGATTCACACACACACACACACGCGCACGCGCTTCTCCTCTCTCTCTCCAGGCTTCCCCCCTCCTTCTCTTCCCCCGTTGCTCTGCTGCCATGCATGCCCCATTGCAGGGGCCTGCTTCACACACACACACACACACGCGCGCTTCTCCTCTCTCTCCCAGCGCTCTCTCAGATGCTTCTCTTCCCCGTTGCTCTGCCTTGCCCCATCGCAGGGACCAGCTTCAGCCCTCCAGGTACGTGTTTTGGATTTCAACTCCCACCATTCCTCACAGCCTCAGGCCTCTTCCTTTTCCTCTCAGCCTGGGCAAACTTGGGCCCTCGCTCCATACATACACACACAGTTGCCAAGTTTTAAAAATCCCACAGCAACACGTGGCCGGGTCAGTTAGTTCTGTTAATAAAACTATTTATACCAAAGGTTTGATTTTCAAGTTTTTATGAAATGTCCCTTTTTTGTGTGGAAAAATCCCATATTTTTATGTAAATATCCCTTATTTCTTATATCAAAAAGTGTCAGCCCTATCTGGAGGACCAAAGTTTGGCATCTACTACTTGAAAAAACTCAGCTGGAGCTCCATCACCGCTGCCTAAAATACCTTGTTTCTGCAGTGTTGCTCTTTGGGAACTAAACATTAAATTTCCTGTAGTTTTTGGTTGCTGGGAATGCAGCGGAGTAGAGAACAAACTCAAATGCCGCTCTCCATTTCAATTTGAACAGATAACCTAATCTTTTTATTAGGCATGCCATGTTGTTGGCGACTCTCTCCCTTTTGTTGGCAGAGCCAAGTTGTCATATTTACTATGTTGCTCTCAACACTCTTCCTTGTTAGCAGACTTACGGCAAAAGACTTGATTTAGGAGAAAACGAAACCTAACTCAGATGGCTGAAGTTTCATTTTCTTTTAAATCAGTTGTTTGACCAACATTAGGAGGTGGGAGAGGGAGGTGAGGAAGAGAAAACTGGTCTGTCTCCAAATTCCTATCAGGAAATACAATGATGAATCAGAAAAATTGTTCACCTGGACCCTGGTATACTTCTCCAGACTCCTCAGTCTTAGCTCCTTGGGACTCCTCTGAGTATCAGCATATCCATGAAATCTTGCTGTTTCATGCCTTTATTTTGTTAATCCCTCTGTGTTTTCCCATCCTCAGCCTGAGCATTGAAAAAATGGAAGAGAACTTGTCCTTTGTTTCAGATATTATGATTAGTCTAATCAAGCCCCCTGTGTAGCGGGTTAAACTATTGAGCTGCTGAGCTTGCTGACCGAATCTGGGGAGCAGGGCGAGCTCCTGCTGTTAACCCCAGCTTCTGCAAACCTAGCAGTTCGAAAATATGCAAATGTGAATAGATCAATAGATGCCACTCAGGAGTGGGGGGGAGGTAACGGTGCTCCATGCAGCCATGCTGGTCACATGACCTTGGAGACGTCTACAGACAACGCCTGCTCTTCGGCTTAGAGATGAGCACCAACCCCAGAGTTGGACACAACTAGACTTAATGTCAAGGGGAAAATTTTACCTTTTTAATCAACCCTTTAGAGACCTACATGCTTTACATAAGGTAAGAAGCAACACTCCTAAAAACATTCTTCAACATATTCTAATTTGATCCTCATTCAGCACGAAATCCCTATTTTAGGACTAAAGTTGAGCTGTACTGCTTATGGCCATGAGCATATCTGGCCAAAGTTTTACAATCCTCTGCTGCGTCTTCACAAAATTAAACTGGGCGAGGTACACAAATATGTCAGGACAAATAAATGGACTTGCCTGCAGCTCCCCTGCCCCATTTTGCTGAGCAAGATGAAGGGTTCTGGAGAACTCAAATTCTTGCATACTTCTGTGCTATTACAGCTTGTTTTAAGCACCATTTCGTCTGGTTTTCTTTTTTTCATTAGGATCTGACACAATTTTGGTACCATACTTTTTATTCATTTTACGTTTGTACAATACATACTAAGTATTCTAAATAAGGGGGGAAATTAAAAGAAAATGACAATAAGAAAGAAACAAAAAAAATAAGAAAACGTATATAATAATGAATAAATTCATCAAAATACATTTGAAACTAATGTCATCTAACACAAAAACTGATACGCTGTAATAAACACTAAACTATTAACTAATTAACCCATTGTGGGCCCAGAGCCCTCAATCTATATTATAATGAAAATAAATTTCTTTATAAGGAAAATAAGTTTCCGCAGAAGAATAAAAGCTAATATATGTCTCCCATTACAGATTTGTAAAAATAGCCCTACTAGGAGAGTTAAAACTCGTAAAAAATGCCATAAACTCTTTTTGAGATTTTAATGAGGTCATTAATTGGAGGTTTATTCCCCCATCAAAATTCATGTTAACCTGGCAATCTGAGATAACTTGGCCACTTCTGTCCTTGATTGCTTCAGTTTGCTCCCAGATCTGAGCAAACGGTCTTCTTGTGGCTGTTCAAATGTATTAGAGAAATAATCTATATTTGTTTTTAATTCTTTGTGATTTCCAATAAAAACATCTGTGGTAACAAAAGAAAGTCCAATATTTTGAAAGGGCGAATTAGCATAATTATCTAGGACCGTCCCTTTTCCACTGGCCCAGAGATGTGTCCACCACAACTGGAGAATTTGCACATTCATCTCTTGCCTAATCTGTGAAAGCTAGAGACTTGTTCTGACCAGATTGAAGGATCTGGAAATTTCATATAATTAATTTCATATGTGTCATCTTTCAGAAAATATTGCAGTATATTCCCAACTCCTGGACACTATTGGCCAAGTTACCTGGAAGCTGTTAGAATAATAGTGGGGAGGGGGCAGAGTTCAATTGTCTTGTCCCCAAAGCCTAGCCAGATAGATAATCTAAACTAGAAGGGTGGACTGTATCAACATGCCATCAATGAAACAGAAGTGACTTTGCCTCACTTCTTTATATTCCTTGGGTCACTTTTTGTTCTGTTTCATGAGAGGTGAGGTTTAAGTAGTCACAAATACTAGCAAAATCTAAACTGCCACATTTTGAAGTGGTTCAGAGGCATCTGGGTGAGGAAAAAAACAATGCCTAAATATTAGAAGGCTCATGGGAGGCCAGCTATGTTTCTACAGCATGACACCTGAATAAAATGTCTGCCTCCCAGATGTCTGGAATGCCCCAAGAGGTCCAGAACAAGGTGCTCATTTTGTGCATCCTGCATTCAGAGCCTGCCACTTCTCTCACCTCTTGCTTAATCCTAAATGGCCATGAAGAAGGGGATGTCTAGGCCAGTCTTTCTCAACCAGTGTGCCGTGGCACACTAGTGTGCCGTGATGGACCTCCTGCTGTGCCGCGAGAAAAGCTCTCTGCCCCCCTTCCTTCCCCCCTCCTCCTGCCGAACTCCTGCTGGAGGAAGGGCTGGGTGGCAGCGAAGAAAAAAAAGAAGGGACCGGGGCACCACCCCCTTTGGCCGTTTCCCCAGCCAGCCTCCAATCTGCCATGACTCCCGCCATGACTCTCGCCTCTTGCTCGCTGAAGCCACGTGGAGGAGGAGCCCCGCCCACTGAAGCCCGTCCACCGCTCATGCTCCTCCTCTGTGGGAGAGCTGAAGCTGGGGGGAGGGGGCAGGGCATGGCGCGGCATGGCTCTGCCTCCTCCCCCGGCTTTGGCACTCCCAGCAGCTGCTCCAGCCTTGAGGGGCCAGTGCCAAGCCAGCATTGTGCTGGCTCTGGCACCGCTGGCTTGGCACTGCCCCCTCAAAGTTGGAGCAGCTGCTGAGAGAGGTGAAGCCGGGGGAGGGGGCGGGGCATGGCCTGGCCTGGCTCCTCCCCCAGCTTCAGCACTCCCAGCAGCTGCTCCCAGCAGGCCACCACCTCCCAGCCGTTCTTTACTGTGTTGGAGTGTCATTTTGTGTCATTTTGGTTGGTGGTGTGCCCCCGGATTTTTTTAATGTTAAGAGTGTGCCGCGGCTCAAAAAAGGTTGGGAAACACTGGTCTAGGCAACAGAAAGGTAGTTTGCTTGCCTGGGAAGTCTCTGGGCAATGAAGTTGCTTAATGCCTCCCTTCACACCGACTCTACAAATACATAAGCAGATATAATAAAAAAAATACTGGCAATACAAGGAGTCAGTGTGCCATAGTTATTTGAGTTGGACTACAACTGTGGAGATTATGGTTCGAATCCATGTTCAACAATAGAAAACCCACTGGGTGACTCTGGGCATGTGATCCATTCTTAACTCCAGTCAATGACTGGAGGAGTTCTATTACTTCTCAAAAGTTACAAATCACTGTAAAGCAAGTGACTAAAAGCATATAGGTTGGCTGGCTTATTGACAAGAGATGGTTTCTCATTTTAAGAGCTCTGTTAAGAGGTCTATTCATATCATATTCTTCATATCTTAATCTTCAGGGCTTCCTCAGAAACCCTTAAAGCATCTTCAACCACTTCATCTAGAAATGTAATGAGCATTATGGAAGTGCTTATGAATGATAAGACTATAGTTACCAAACTAGTAATCACAAAAGATTTGATCCAGGGAACTAAAACGCTTGTAGCAATTTTGGAACAATTCCTTATTATACCATCTGTGCAGATGTTTTTTTCTTGTGTTGATTTAATTTGAGCCCTCAACTCTTCTACAGGCTTATTTAAGTGACGTGCCAACAAAGCTAATGAGTCACTGTCCAGTCCAAACTTCTTGTACATGTCAGCCATATATTTTTGCAAAAACTTTGCATTGATAGCCACAGGAACATATGGAAGTGGAACAACATCTATGCATGCAGACAGCAGAGAAATTTTCCATAACTCTTTCTTTAGGAGCTGTTTCTTTTTCCGTATGATATCAGGTGACAGATTGGGGAGACTCAAGACCAACTTCAGTTTCTTCAGCATGGGCAAATCTCTTTCAAGTATCTCTATTAGAAGGTTAAAATCAAACCTGTCCAATTTGTAAGAGGATAGCAGAAAAACCTGGGGGATATAAGTGCTCATGTGATCCTTAAACTTACTGTTACAGTCATCTCTAATATTTTGTAGGACTTTTCCTTCATTAAAGGTCTTAGGATTATCCCTTTTCTCGTTTCTCAAATCTTCATCCATTTTTGTGCGCACAAAATAAAACTTCTTCTTTTGATTCTCAATTTCCTTAGCTAGGTCAATGTGAACCTTCTGGAAGCGCTTTGAACCTAAAATGATGAAGAAGTCATAACGGTGGAAATGAACCTTCTTAAGGTAATCCGTTGGTTCAAATTCCAGAGTTCCTATCCCTGGCAGGTCCCAGAACATCACATTTGGATTTTTTGGACTATTATAACAGTCTGGCTTGAAAGTTGTTTCTGTCACTCCGACTTTGGCAGCTCCATCGTCTTCAGGTTTTAGGCCTCTCATGGCATTGACGAGAGACGATTTCCCAGCCCCGGTCTCCCCAGTGACTGCAATGTGAAGATCTGTGTTTTCCCACAGTTCTAGAGATTTTTGCAACCCATGAGTTACTTCATCAATAGGTACAGCACTAAAATTTTCATTACATTTCTCAGCTAACTTTTGGATTTCTGCATCTAAGCATTCTTTGCCATTTGGTAAAGAAATTATGGTTTCTGAAATTAATCCCATCACTTCAGAAAAAGTGTTTCCTAGAAAAGAAAAAGGTTATTGAATCAGTATTTGACTTGGCAACAGGAAAGATAATGCATAATCATAATCCAGGAGGAAACAGTGAATCTATTTATTAATTAAAATTTTAATTAATTAAACATTAAATGGATATCAGAAGGTCAAATGCAAGAGTTTTGTTTTTTTCTTTCAATTTTGCAGAAGTCAAAATTGCAATCATTTTTTTCAAAAGTGCAATCCAATGTACTGTATATCTTCTTAGAAATCATTTCAATGGATTCCTGCCTTTAAAGTTGTTGAACTCAGGTCATCGCTTCAACATCCCCAGAGTTCTGAGGATTACTAAAGGTGACGATACAACAAAAAGTAATAGTTATATAATTATAAAAATGAATGTAGTATCTATGCTATAGTACTACAACATGCAATGTACTATCAGCTTGCACAAAGTATACTTAACAATGCAAATCTCTAGACCAAAAAATTCCCTTATGTTGGATAAACAATAAATTCCTCCAGAAAAATACACAAGTCTGTGAGTCCTTTTTGAAAACCAAAAGTTTATCAATGATCAATCAAAGTTTGTAAGTTCTTTTTTCACAAGTCTCTTAATCACAAACTTCTTGATATGAAATAAACAGCTGATTCCTACAGCAAAATGTACAAATTTGTAAGTCCTTTTTAAACCAAAATTTGTCAACAACCAAACCAAGTACTTTTTTGGAATCCACAGTTTATAAACCACATCCGGTTTTGACTACATTGAGTCTTCCTCAGATGGTAGTAGATGCAAATGTAGGAAATCCTCGAATGATCAGTTTTGCACAGTAGAGAGTTCTTAGAGTAGAGATAATATATACAGAAGTTTGTCATTAAGAGACTTGTGAAAAAGGACTTTGATTGGTCATTGATTAGTCATTGATAAACTTTTGGTTTAAGCCGTCAGGTTTTGGCCAAAACATCACACTGTATTGCTTTGACTACTGATATAAGCTCAAGAACTCTGGCTAGCTGATTTTGAAATGAGGGACGTGGCCCAAACTTCTTGCTAAGAGGTGCCTGGAGCCATTGACCTACCTTAGATGCACTGATCTTGTAACCTCTTCCTAAATTTGGGATTAATGTCACAGGCTAGGCAACACCTACCTGTCCTGGCTGGTTTTACATTGCTATCTTGGGCTCCATTCCTTTACCCCACAGCTGGATTTGATGTGATAGGAGCAAAAAAAAGTCAGTATTTTACATGTGGACATATTGGGCCTGTACACCTTGCATTTGAAATGACTTTCCCTTGCATCAACCTCCCAGAAGTACAATACTCCGTAAAAACAATGTAACCCCTCCCTATAGTATACCTAATATTTCACATGCAATTTAAGAATCCAGTAAAGATAGCAAAATGAGGAAGAGCAGACTAACTAAGAGAGGCTACAGCAGTTTGCTGTTGCCTGAGCTTCCAGAGATGTATGCAGTTCTACCTCTCCTTCCCTCTCTCCTCACTGACTACTTCTGACCTTTTTGCTCAGTTTTTAGCAATTGAAGTATATTGAGTAAAGAGTAGGAAAGCAGAATGGCCCTCTGGTGTCTGGTATCCCCACCCAAATAAATGATAGTTTTGAGTTCTTATTTCTTCATAAAATACCTACCATATTCTTTACCAGCCATCTTTGGTAGTGAAATATTGCTACCCATGTCTGCTGTTCTGGTAGTCTCTGATGATCTAAAGAAGAACAGAAAAACTCTAGTGGTTAAAACTTATCCCACCTAAGGTTCAGCTGGCATTTTCTTTTCATTGCCAATGAAGAAAATACAGGTTACAGGTTACAGCCAATAACTGCTTTCTGGAGCATGTACGAGGAGCGTTCATTCAAGATTTCCCCTGACCCACCACTATTTATCACAGGATGGTGAAACTGCCCATGTGTAATGATATAAGTCTCTATAGCTTCTCTGCCAATTTACAACTCAGAACTGATAACAATCTTGATCTTACAGGTGCTGAAGTGGGGTGAGGTTTTATAATGGGCCAGTGGAATACAGAGCAATGATCAAGTTCATTTACTTGAAAGGCTACACATCAACAGAGACATTTGATGAGATGAAAGAGGTTTATGGTGATGATTCCTTATCATATGATGTAAAGAACTGGCATCGTCAATTCAAATTCAAGTGGAGGTCACAATTTTGGAAAATCACCGCATAACCATTCGCCACCTAGCCCAAAATGTCAAGATTAGTGTGGGGTCCATGGGAAAAATCATCCAACACCATCTTCACATGCATAAAGTATCCACTTGCTGGGTCCCCCGTCTGCTCACATCTTTCCAGAAGAAGGATTTGCAGGGTTTGTGGAACATCAGGAGAGAATGCTTCTAGGACATGGCCATACAGCCCGAAAAACCTACAACAACCCAGTGATTCTGGCCATGTAACCTTTCGACAATACATTGACCAGGAGTGCCTCCATCTTGCCTGGATTCAGTTTCATTTTGTTCGGCCTCATCCAAACCTTCACTGCTATCAAGGGAGAGGAAGCCTATTCTCCCAAAAAATTCAGGAAACATGAGTAATGAATGGAATGTTCTTTTTTTTAGAAGGCCACCTTCCCAGTGCATACTGGGAGGAAGGAGTTTTGCCTCCCTCCCACGAGCAAGTGAGTAAGGGGAGGATCCGGATGGAGCCTCCCTGCAACTGGGGCGTGGCTTCGTCCACCAGAAGCCAGCCCCAGTTGCTCACTTCTTACCAAGACTTTGAGGGAGAAGGACACAGGCAGCTCCTGCTCCAACCTGGGAAGAAAACCGGAGGAGAAGATCAGGTCGGTGCCAGGGGCCTGGGGGCAGAGGCGACCCACTGTTCTCTGCAGCGGGCTCCTCTTTCCCCCCTACAGGAAGGGGTTGCTGGGGGGGCTAGCAAACAGCCTGGCTGGGGGGCTTCCTGCCCCCGTGGCCTTTTGCCTTCCCACGGAGGGAGGGCCTTTGCTTCCCGGGGGAGGGGGTCTTGGTACGGACTTCCCGCCCCCCCTTTTTCCCAGACCCGGTGGCCGAGCGGAGGCCCCCAGGCGACTGTTTTTCGTCCTGGCGGCCACGGGACGAAACCTGGGGAGGGGGGACTTTCTGGGGGAAGGGGGACTTTCTACTGGCTTTCCCTCCCTTTCTCAGGTGGCCCGTGTTCATTCCAGCGGCCACGTGGAGGCTGCCAAAACGCTTCCTGGGGGAGGGGGGCCTTTGTCCCGGCCTCCCGCCCCCCTTTTTTCCCAGGCCCAGCGGCCGAACGGAGGCCGCCGGGTGACTCGGTTTCATCCCGGCGGTCACATGGAGGCCGCCGGGACGCCTCCCGGGGGAGGGGTGCCTCCATCTGGGATACCAGCAGTGAAGGATTCCACGGCCGGTTTGAGGGTGCCCAAGCCAATTTTTGTGAGCCTCAGATCATTCCAGGGGTGTTTTCAAATGTTTTTCATCCTCTCTTGGTTTAAATCATGGTAACTTTAAATCAGGCTAGCTGTGCCTAACTTTATGTTTTATGGCCTTAAGATAACACCTAACAAGCGGATGCAGGGATGCCTGGTCTGGTAGCTCTCCATGCGCCCAGCGAATGGTCTTCAATGTTATACTTACACGTTGGCTGCATATTTCTTGCAGGATGGCATCAAGGAAGAACACGGGCGGTCCCAAAGGGAAGGGACCTGCCAAGAAGTCAGGGGCAAAGCGCCCCCACCCCACCCCCTGGATCATCATCCGAAGATGAGGGTTATTCAGCTGAGGACCTGGCTGCTCTTTTGTCTAGGATTGAGGGGGTGGAAAGGGTGGCGGGGATAGCAGTACGTGATGCTGTGCCTAGGCCAGCTCGCAACACGAGCAAAAAACTTATGATTAAACACCTTATGTCTCAGGTGTCATCTATAGAGGCGGTGCAGCAACGCATAACTCGGACCGTCACCCCCCCCCAGAGGATCAGCAGCTGCAGGCAGAGGGACCAACAGTCAAGCGGGGACCCGAGCCGGTGCCAGTAAGCCCACCACTATCATCACCAGTTCCAGTGCCAGTCCCGGTGATCACAGCACTGCCAACACAAGTCCCAAGGCCAGTCCCAGTGATTACTGCGCTGCCAGCATCGACTCCGGCGCCAGTCCCTGTGATCGCAGCACTGCCAGGGCTGACACCACTGCCTGCACCGGTGATCACAGCTCTGCCAGCTCCAGTCCCAGTGCCAGTGATCACAGCTTTGCCAGCTCCAGTCCCAGTGCCAGTGGTCACAGCTCTGCCAGCTCCAGTCCCAGGGCCTGCTCCGGGGGGAAGCAATGATAGAGGAGGGGCTCATGGGTCCTGCAGGTAATACCACCACACCGGCTTGGCCTTGGGATGGCTCACACGTACACAGCATGCCAACTAACCTCCCACTTACACAACTCCCGACACCAGTCAATACAGCAGTTAGGGCTACTGCCCAAAGTAATTCGCCTGCGCCTATAACACTAGAGGCTGCAAGGACGGGAGACGCTAGCCAGTTTTGGGGGACGGACAAATGGACATTACCGGTCGCCCCATCAGCGTCACTAGGTACACACCTTGCCCAAAAAACTATCGACAAGATATTGAGGAACGAATACATAGACTTGTTTTCGTTATGCTACAGGGAAATGGAGAAGAAGAAGAGAGATGAGCTAGATGAAGAGGGCAATGAAAAACTTAAAAAGCGGAAAGTAGAACACAATTGTGAGAACTGGTTGGCGTGCTGGACCATTTACACCAATATAATCAGCAGCGCCCATCCTTATTGGGCCAATGCCCTATTTAAATATCAGAAAATCATAAATGAGGCCAGACTTACATTTTCGGGGTCAGCGTGGCTGGAGTATGACAAACGCTTTAGAACAGAGGCGGCCGAGCAGCCCAATAAGCGTTGGGACTTAATAGATGGCCAGCTATGGATGGCAATTATGAATGCTGCGAAGGCAATACCGGGCGAGCTGACAGGTAGTGGGCATATGCTACAGAATTTTAAAGGCGGGCAGCCCTTTCACCAAGCGGCCCCGTAGCAGCAGGGCCAAACACAGCAGCCAATGTGCTGGGAATTTGCCGCCCAGGGTTCATGTTCTAGAAAGCCCTGCAGATTCCAGCACGCCTGTACAAACCGCTTGGGCTCACACTCAGCACGGAACTGCTGAAGAAATCCAGCCCAATCTAATCTTCCCAAAGGGCCCCAGCCCAATTAAGGTAGGCCCCTTGGAACAGTGGCTGAAGACCTACCCTGACAGAGCTGTGGCAAATTACTTGCTATGCGGTTTTACCCAGGGTTTTCGCATCCCAGCCCAGGGTTCGAGGATGCAAAGATTATCCCCGAACCTCAAATCTTTCGTTGGCATGGAAGCCATGGTTAAAAGAAAAATTGGTAAGGAATTAGCGGAAGGCAGGATTTTAGGCCCCTTTGCAGCCCCACCTACACCACAGTTCAGGGTTTCCCCGTTGGGAATAGTACCAATGAAAACCCCGGGCAAGTATCGCCTCATTCACCATCTGTCCTACCCCTGAGGGAGCTCGGTGAATGATGCGATACCGGATGATCTATGCACGGTGCACTACACATCCTTCGATGCAGCAGTCAGGCTGGTCAGGCGTTACGGGCCTGCAGCTGAGTTAACGAAGTGCGACATAAAGTCGGCATTTAGGTTACTCCCGGTCCACCCATAGGACTTCAATCTGCTGGGCTTCTGCTTCGAAGGGCAGTTCTACATGGACCGAGCTCTCCCGATGGTTTGCTAGGTGTCGTGCGCTGCATTTGAAATATTTAGCACATTTTTAGAATGGGCCCTGAAGGCCAAGGCCGGACTAAAAGGGGTAGTGCATTATCTGGATGACTTCCTGTTCGTGGGACACCATGGGTCAGGGCAATGCGACACTTTGCTACGCACATTTCAATGTTTGACAAAGGAACTAGGTGTGCCTCTAGCGGAGGAAAAAACAGAGGTCCCAAAAACAGTATTGACTTTCCTGGGGGTTGAACTGGACACGGTGAACCAGTTTTCCAGGCTGCCGGCCACTAAGGTCGCAGACCTGAAGTATAGGTTGGAACAATTCGTCCAACGAAAGAAAGCCACTTTGAGGGAATTCCAAGAATTAATTGGTCACCTAAATTTTGCCTGCAAGGTGGTTGCACCTGGCAGGGCATTCTTGCGCAGATTATGTGATGCTATATTGGGCGTATCATTGCTGCATCACCACATCAGGATTACGCAACACATGAAATTGGATTTGGCAATTTGGCAGCAATTTCTCCACAATTACAACGGGATTTCATTTTGGCATCAGGAACTGCTGGTCAAAGACGCCCTTAAGGTATCGTCCGATGCAACAGGCGCCATAGGGTTCAGAGTATACTTCGACGGGAGCTGGTGCGTGGAACGGTGGCCCGAGGATTGGTATGCGAAGGGCATTACTTCCGACCTAACCTTCTTGGAATTCTTCCCTATCTTAGTGGCGGTCTATCTCTGGGCAGACCAATTTGCAAATTCCACAGTGCACTTCTGGTGTGACAACATGGCCACGGTGCAAGTCATTAATACCTTAACATCCAAATCACCCCGGGTGATGGGCGCGGTGCAACTATTCACGTTACACTGCTTGAAGTTTAATGTTTTGTTTCGGGCATTCCATATTGCGGGGCTTGACAACTCTCTAGCTGATGCTCTGTCTCGCATGCAGATGGGGCGCTTCAGACATCTAGCGCCCTACGCGGACGTGGGCCCAGAAAGCATGCCAGTGTTGCACCGTAGACCTGAAGGCCCCTCAGTAAACCACTTGAAACCAGCAACGTTTAAATGTTTTATTTAGAATAAATTCAGGAAAGAGGCTAGGAATATAGTTTATTGATGCTCTCAAGCAGCAACAGATAGCAGCAAATTGTCCAAAAGAAGCAAGGCTATAGTCCTTTGGCAAACAGGAACAAAAGTAAAGAATCTTCTTGCCCCAACAGGCTAATCCAGGGAAGGTAAGTTCTTGGCACCAGGCTTGGCAAACAAAGTTCTAGCCAGGCCCAATGGCCAGGCAAGGTTCCGTGAAGACTTGGCTTGGAAAACTGAACGTTGACGAAGGATGCTTCCATCTCTGAGACCTGGCTTAAAACCCTGCTGTTCTGTTCGGGTTTACTATACACTTGTTATGTTCGGGTCAATTTGACCTGAACCTTATTAAAATGTTATTTTGAGCCACTGAAAAGTTCTTTTTGAATACCTGTTGCATTATTATACTGTGTGTGATCATAGTTGTTCATTATCAAAGAAAAATTGAATAAAAAAACTTTTTAAAATTTTTTTTGTGTTGATTAATGTAAAACAGCCTAATTTGCATGTTACACCAAAGTAACAAACTTGTGCGTGAATAATCAGCTTTTATATCTTTTACAACATCAACAACAACTTCAGGTAACTATTAGTACAACTAACTTAAAACTAAAATAAATTTTAACAGTATAAAAGAATTTTGAAAATAATAATAATTTTTAAAAATCAGAAAAAAATCAAAAAAATCCGTTTTCCCCCCAAAAATCAGTTTTCCACACCCCTTTCCCATCTAAATCTTTCCCCCTTCTCCAGTTTCCCCCTTCCCACCCCAATCTGTCTTTCTTCTCCAGAAACCTCCTTTCCACCTCATAGCTGCCTCATTTCCCACCCTCAGCCTATACTCAAGTCAGTAAGTTTTCCCAATTTTTGTCGTAAAATTAGGTGCCTTATATTATATAGGTGTCAGCTTATACTACAGTATATACTCAAGTTTATATGATATGTGCTTTCTCCCCTGTGTGCGTCCTTTGATGTATATGCAGACTCTCACTCTGACTGAATCTCTTTCCACATTCCGTGCATGTATGTGGCTTCTCCCCTGTGTGGGTCCTTTGATGGATACGCAGTTTGTCACTCTGACTGAATCTCTTTCCACATTCCGTGCATGTATGTGGCTTCTCCCCTGTTACTGTTTTGCATAACAAAGGTACTATTCTGAGGGCAGGGAGGAGTCACACACACCTGGTAATGCAGCCAGGCAGGCTATGAAAACAGTAGAAACACACTGAGGAAAAAGTCACTCTGAATAACCAGAAACTACTCACAAGGGTAGCAAAATATCAATAAACTGTAATATGTAGCAAAAAGTAAAAGGAAGGACATCCCAATACAAAGCATGGGACAATATATCTAACATCAGTAGTAATACATATCATAAGGAATAACAATCTACATGTATACAGTCATAGGTCAGATGTAATGCCTTCCAGGTGGGAGGTAACAGTACAAAATAGATGATCACAAATGGCTATTACATATCAGTCATATAGCAAAACACATGGCAATCATATATCAATCACATATCAGATATAATAACAGGCATATGAAAACACACAACAGTAAACATTCACATTACCTAGTCTGTTCACAATGAATTCAAAAATTGGTACTGAAAGAAAATGCATATGGTTTGTTCTGAAATCATTTGCATAAATGTATCCATCCATTTATGTCCACCTAAAGCAAGTAGATAACGTGATAAACAATAGTAGATGCAATAAGTAGTCTCAAAATAAACTAAAAATCCTTTGTTTTACTCAAAATATGGTATTAGATTAGTATAAAAGGCTACCGGGTCATTTTGACCCGAACATAACAAGTGTATAAAAAACTGTAGCGCAAAAAGTAAAGCACCGAAACAAAAAAATTAAGTACCCTTAGTATGAACCCCGTAAATTAGGAACATAGAAGGAACCACAAGTTTCAAAATCAAAAAATGAATTAATAAACAAATATCTAATTTCCAAAACGGGTCATATTGACCTGAACAGTACAGCAGGGTTTTAAGTAGGTCCCATAAGCTTTGATGTTATGACGCACCAAGATGTTGGACTGGGTTCTCATAACAGTTTTCCAGCTGGGCCTTCTCGGGCTTTCACATGGGAATGGTATGTGATCCCAATTAGCAGTAGCACCTGGGGAAAAGGGAGTCGCTCCATCTCCGCTTATTGGGCCGAGCTCCACTTGTCCTTGAATGATGAATGAACTGGGAGTCTCTGCAAAGGCTGCCTGGCATAACATGGCTTCAGTCTGGTTTGACCAAGGAAACAGGTTGGGGACCAGGCTGGGGTGTTACAGCCAGACCATCTCTGGTTGGCTGGAACGACGAGGTAACAGCGGGTATGTCACGGGCGTTGGCCCCTAGCTCCAGACGAGCATATTCCAGGGCAGTAAAAGAATTTACGGAATTCAGGGAATATTACAGCTTACCAGAACTCTTCCCCATCCCTTATGAACACGTGGCCCCGTTCTGTGTCTATGGGAAAAGGAGTGGGTTGGCCCCGCAAACAATTAAGGGCAAGCTAGCGGCGCTGGCCTACTGGTTTAAGGCGCAGGGCCTTCAAGACTCCACAAACGATTTCCGCAAACATAAGATACTAAAGGGTTGGACAAGGGATGGGTGCAGATCCTGTGACGAGAGACAGCCTCTAACTCCCAGTATTCTGAAAGGTCTTAAGCAATTGTGGCCTAGGGTGTGTACATCACAGTATGAACAGAAGTTATTCCACACAGCAGCTTTGACTGCTTTCTTCGGGGCTCTGCGTGTAAGCGAGTTGGTCGCGAGTTCCAAATCTGACTCCTTGCATCGCGCCTTGCTGGCCTCCAATGCCAAATTGGGCCAGGGCAAATTGGAGATCAAACTGAGAGCGTCTAAAACGGATCAGAGAGGAAAGGGGTGCCTAATCACATTGTCAGGCGCCTCGGATAGCGAATTGTGTTCGGTCACGGCCATGGCTCATTATCTAGCACTCAGGGGCGAGGCAGCGGGCTACCTTTTCTGCCACCAGGATAAAACGCCCCTCACAAAGAACCAATTCTGGACGGTTATGGCCAAGTGTCTAGATTTGATGGGCCTGGGGCAATGGAGATTCAGGACACATTCTTTTCGGATTGGGGCAGCATCAGCAGCGAGCGCAATGGGCTATGAGGCCGAAGCAATTAAGTCCCTGGGGAGATGGAAGTCTGGTGCCTACAAAGGATACATACGCACGATGCTGTTATAATATGTTATCGTTTCAGGTCTGCCCGGGCTGGAGCATAGGCAGAGGGTCTTGGTGTGCGGACACAGTTACATCTACTGGGCTGAGAAGGAAGCACGCAAGACCCCCTATGGACAGCACTTGGGTCTCGCCTCCATTGCCACCCTGGAGGGGAGAGGTAGACACGGTCTACACTGGGACGGCCTGCTGCCCCTGTTGCTGGTTTCCAGGAGCGAGTTTCCTCCTGATGTGTTGGTTATCCACCTTGGTGGTAACGACCTTGGCCTACTGTCAGGCAAGGCGCTGTTCATGCAGGCCCGAGCGGACTTACAAAGGATTTGGCAGGCATGGCCCCGGGTTCACATCGCTTGGTCCGCCATCACTCCACGATACAAGTGGTCGGGTGGAGGGGACGTGAAGATGCTGGAGAGAGCACGGAAGCGAGTGAACTGGGCCATGCGGAACGTGGTGACCAGGGCTAACGGGTCATATATTGCCCAATCTTCTGCCACACACAGAAAAGATAAGCTTCTTTCGGATTCAGGAAACCTTCAATTCCTATCAGATTTGCAGAAGGGCATAGCAGGGGTGTTAGAAGACTTGGTGGGGGATGGGAAGCAAGATAGACATCTGCCCCCAATCTGTGGCGGAAAATAGAATCCCCATATCTTGGTATGCATTCAAGGCACCCCCCGTTAGGGGTGAAGGCCATCAGGTTAATACTCAATCAAAGTTCAAGTTGATCGGGGAAGTTCTGTTGAATGGCCTGGAATGGGAGGAGTCTGGTCTCAATATCTTGGGGACCAGACCTCGCTCTCATTTCCCTTAACGGGTTGCCTTGGCCTGATGTCAAGGAATCCAGTTGTTTCGCCTGCAAACTAACATCGAAACCAGGTAGGGTGGCTACCTGAATTGGATACACCAAATTCCTGACACCCCTTGAGTTAAGGTTAAGGAAAGTTAAATAGGTAACAATTCAAATAAATGTTGCCCAATTTGAACCCAACCACTGTTGTCGTGTGTCTTATTTCGGGGGTGGGCAGGCAATGAAGAATAACACTTTTAAGAGGAAGTCTTGATGTGTTTATTCCTCATTAAATATTTCTAAAAACTGTGTAGCTGGTCATCTTTTATGTAAGTCTATGCATAGTATCTGTAACGACTCTCCAACACTCGGTAAGGATCACGCGTAGATTGAAGCACGGTCCAACACGATTTTATTGTAGGTACGACACATGTGAAGCAAAAGCACCGCCCCGCCACCCAAACACACCTTATATACCCTGAGCCCCTCCCCATTGCCCATGCAATGTCCAAGCAGGGTTGCACCATATCCGGGTGATTCAGCATATCCCATAGTCCGAAGGGATGTGACCTCATGGGTCCATGAGTCAGCGTTATGAGTCCAATTGTCCAATGTCCAGGCTCGGAGGAGTTTGCCTCACTTCCCTCCGCAGCCCCACACACATCTGGAAGTTACGTCACTCCCACTTGACTCAGCACAGTCTCTATGCAACTGGAGCCAAGGTCACCAAAGAACTGGGGCAAAGGTCGGTGCAATCTCATGGCAGGTTGGGAGCCTGAACTTCTCCTAAGCTCAGGTCTCCCAGTCCTGACATAACGGCCTCCTCCACCACGTCCTCCCCCTAGAAAACAAAACATCATTCAATCCGGAGGAGGAAAGGGCCCCACATACTTCTTCAACAGACTACAGTGAAACGTGGGATGAACCTTCCCTAAACTCTTGGGCAACAGAAGGGTATATGAGACCTTATTCACCGCTTTCTCAATTCTAAAAGGCCCAATATATTTCGGACTTAACTTTTTGGATGGATACCCCAATTTCAAATTCTGCGTGGATAGCCACACCAAATCCCTTCACTGTACTCCTCCCCTTCTTGCCTCTTCCGGTCTCCAAACAACTTGTAAGAACGTTGTGCCTTTCCCAAAGCATCCGCCACTTCCTTCCAGTCCTCCGGGCTCGTATCTTCCATTCCACCCTCTCCTCCCTCCCAACTCCAATAGCTGGGGCAAAGGAGCCACCTCCTGACCATAGACTACCTCAAAGGGAGACTTCCCGGTGGAAGAATGCACCGAGCTGTTATAAGCCATCTCAGCATAAGGCAATAGATCAGACCAATTATTTTGCTCCTTGTTGCTGAAAATACGTAGATAAGACCCTAACGATTTCTGAGCTCTCTCCACGCCCCCATTGCAGCAAGGATGATAAGAGGTCATAAGACGCCTCTGCCCCCCCCCCAACATCTCCAAAAATTGCTCCCAAAATTGAGCAGTAAATTGAACTCACGATCACTTAAAACTTGCTCCGGCACCCATGCAAACGGTACACATGCCTCACATACAACTCAGCCAATCTCTCTGCAGAAGGCAATCCCTTTAACGGAATAAAATGGGCCTGCTTAGAAAACATATCTAGCACGGTCCAAATATACCTATAACCCCGACTCGAGGGCAGCTCCCCACAAAATCAGTGCTGACATGCGTCCACGGCCTCACA
>JARBWK010000011.1:21961361-21982045 GCA_030556195.1 Anolis apletophallus
GCATTCATGAACCCACATTTCTCTATCCAATTAAACAAAGCATCTTTAGCCTATGAATCTTATTTGCTAACAAGTGTGGCGCAGCATTAATTCTCATTCACAGTGTATGTTATCGGCTTCTATGTGCAGCCTGTACTCAAATCGTTACATTTTCTATCTATGCTTCTCCCAGTGCCTGCCAAGAGAGAAGCCTTATTTGCCATGCGCAATTTCTAGCCCAATTGAAACTATGTAAACAAACCCGCATGGTGTGTGCTAAGCCAATCACGGCTGCTTATCTTTCCAGAAGCACAGGGTGTTTTCTGACTAATCACAGCCTGTGCTTCTGTGGACCAATAGTAGCTATACTTCTGTGAGCCAATCACAATGGCCTATTCTCGGACTGCTTGCTGGCACGCTGACTCTATTACCCTAATTCTATGCCTCTTCTAAGCAGCACTTTCTTCTGACATTTCTTCCGTTAAAGCATCAATTTCCCCTTCAATATCCCACCCTATCTCCCCAAGGGGACTTGGGGTGGTATCCAACAAAAGTAACAAATTGGCAAACATTCAATGCCGAAAACAAACAAGACCCAAATGGTCTTATTCATGCTGCCTGCCTCCCTGATGTGCTATACCTGTATTTGAGCACATAAGCCTTTTTTTGGTGGTAATATTCACCTTTAAAATTGAAGTGCACATTACATTTGCTGGAGGAATTATACTTGGGTAAATATGGTAGCTCTCTAGGAATCCTTTTGTCCTCTAGCAAGACTCTATGGGCAACATCTGTTGGAATTTGACCACTAAATTGTACTTGGGGGTGGAGTTGTGATGTATGATCCTCAGACCTCCAATGAGAAGTGAGAGCAGATCCAGAGCCTCTGGCATTTGCCTAGGCCAAAAGGGCCATCTGCCGCCGCCCCTGGCTCCACCCCACCCCCTCGCCGACGAGGAGGAAAGCCCCACCCCCGGCTCTGCCCCGGCTCCGCCCCACCCCACCCTGCCCCCTCACCGGTGAGGAGGAAAGCCCCACCCCCAGCTCCGCCCTGCCCCTGCCCCTCCCTCTTGCCGGCAAGGAGGAGGAAAGCCCCACCCCCGGGGCCTCCCCACGGCACCTCCCTCCCCCCCTAAAGCCACCATGCCGGCAAGGAGGTGGGGGCAGAGCCGGGGGTGGGGGCAGAGCCTTTGGAGCGAGCAAAGGGGGGACGCGCGCATACGCACTTAATTTTTTATTATTTTTTTGAATTCTTTTTTTGAATTTTTTTTTGAATTTTTTTTTTAATTAAAAATTTGGGGGGGGTCCGGATCTGCTGCCCCCCCCCATGGGTGCCGCCCTAGGCCTTGGCCTAGGTTGGCCTTATCGGTAATCCAGGCCTGGGGGACAGCAGAAAATAAAACAACCAGAAAAACTCCCAAGAACTACACTAAAGAGAAATTGAAAAGAGAATAGAGGAAGAAAATCCCATGCAGGAAATAATGCTATGGTTTGGAGGGAGGGGGTGAGGTGGGGGTGGGGGGAGAGAGAAAACAACTGGTCCAGGAGAAAATGGTGACGGTATGGATGAAATCTGTGGGGCTGGAGTGCACTCAAGGTTTTAATCAACATTTGGAGTTGCTATTCAAAACATTTAACCTGTCTGGGTAACATGGTTCAATCCATTTTCATAGCTTCTTTAAACCTTGTGGTATAGAGACAATTGGAAGAATTAAAGCTGAACAGCAGTTGTGAAGCAAGGATGTTTATTATTATTATTAATATTATTATAATAAAATGCAGGGAAAGAGCATTTTTTCTTATTGAATTATGGAAAGGCCAGTGGATGTGAATAAGATCAATATGGCATATAGGTGGATCTTGTGTGCCTTCATGGAAATGGTATCATAGGATTTTCTTGGGAGGATTTGTTCAGAAGGGGTTTGTCATGTCTTCCTCTTAGGCTGAAATAGTGTGACTTGCCAAAGAACACCCAGTGGGTTTCCATAACCTTGGTTTCTTCATTTGCTTTTTTCATGAACTTTTGCCAGAACATTGTGTGCATCTTCCACAACATCTCTCAGGAAATTCTTCAGCATGTAGTACGTGACAATAAAAGAAGAACCTCCACCGAACACTGAACCCACAATAGGTACAAAATCTAGAACTAACTCAATTATAGATACTGTTACCCATACCACTGACTTCTGAAAGTAGTCAATTGCAAATTCTTTGGTGATTGTACCAGCTCTTGGGGTTTTCTTGATAGCAGACTTCAATTCACCCACAGATTTTCCAACACGTTCTCCAAGTCTACGAAGGGTGTCTTCATCCAACCCAAAACTCTTGTATATTGTTATCATTGCTATAATCAAGATTTCAGTGTCGCAAGCAAAAGAGAGGCCTGGGATAGGAATGGCCCCAATAGCGCAAGACACAAGAGACCATTTCAATATAAGAGATGACATGGCACTTTCTTTCTCTTTGATGGCTTCCTTAGAAAAAGCTGGAAGAGCCATGATTAAAGCATGTCTCTTGACATCATCCAGGTCCTCCTCCAGTGCTTTTACAAGGAGTGGAAAGTCATACTTGCTCAAATCCCATCTTGATATTAGGAAAACCCTTGGTGAATGCTCTCCTGTTCCCTTCAAATTTTTCATGCAATAATTCCTGATTTCCTCAAGGGTTTTTTCCTCATTGAAGGTTTTTTTCCTTTTCTCAGAATCAATACTTTCATCCACCTTTGTGCGCACAAAGTAGTACATCTTCTTCATTTTCTTAATTTCACAAGCTAGCTTGAGATCATTTTCAGTGAACCGATCTCCTGCAACAATGAGGAAAAAATCATATTGGCTAAAATTTACCTGCTTTAGATATTTATCTGCTTGAAACTTAGGTGTTCCAATTCCAGGCAAATCAATAAGTGTAACTTTGGGGAACTTGGGGTGCTGATATGACTGTATATCCATTGTAGTTTCTTGTACTCCAGTCGGTGCTGAGCCCTCTTCATCATCTGCCATTTCTCGCAGGGCATTGACAAGTGATGATTTACCTGCACCCGAGCATCCTGTAATGCCAATATGAAGTGTGGTATTATCTAATAACTCTAGTTCCTTTTTAAAGTTGGCTGCAACATCTTCAACTTTCCCTTCTTGCAAGGCAGCCTTCAATTGGTCGAGCTGTTCGTTAACTATTGCTTTTGTTATTGCAATACCCATGGCTGTGACTCTTGAAAATTCAACTTATCTGAAAGAGAAGAAAAAGAGTCCCCTTTATACAAGAGGTTTTTGTGTGTCAAAGCTAGGCCCGGATCTTGCATTACTCAAGCTATGCGCGCGCGTAGAGCGCGCCTTATTCAGGGACGCATCGCGTACGTATCTTTATTTGTCCATGACTCCCTGCTGCCGCTGGCCGGTCTGAGTCCACCTCCAGTCCATCCTCAGTGCCGAGCAGAGTAGCCTGAGGAGGGAGGTGGGCAGAGGGGGCGACTGGCGAGAGAAGGAGCGGCATCCTGCCAGGTCGCATTACCAAAACGGCAGGGGCCCTTTCCCGCTTCCGCCAGTTGCCTGGTGCTGGTGCTACCTCTGCCCTCAAACCTGGGCTGGAGCCTGGAGCACTGAAACTAAACACTGGTGTGGCTGTCTGCTCAACAACAGACCAAAAAACAAACAGGGTACTATATCAATGCTTATGTTGCAAAATAGAGTACTATACTTATGCTAATATTGATAGTAATGCATTAAATATATGTTGATTTTTAGTATAATCCAGATTATCCAGATATAAAATCCGGATTATTTTCCACTATAAATATATAATTGTCAAAATGGAGTACTATAATTATGCTAATATTGATAGCAATGTGTTTAATATGTAGAACACCATATATGTTGATTTTTATTATAATCCAATTATCCAGCTATAAAATCCAGATTGTATTCCACTATAAGTATATAATTGTCCAAAAAAAAAAAACAATGTAAGGCTCAGTAGAGCATGGTGGAACATACAAATATTATATTGAGGCAAGCGGGAATGTTGCCAGCCACTGGCCATCTTGATTAGCACTGAATGGCCTTGCAGCTTCAAGGTCTGGCTGCTTACTACCTGTTTATATATCTGTGGTATAATGTCCAGTCCAGGGTAGGAGAAAGAACTCTTGTTTGCTTGAGGCAAATGGGAATGTTGCCACAGGCCACCTTGATTAGCACTGAATTTCCTTGCAGCTTCAAGGTCTGGCCTCTTACTGCCTGTTTATATATCTGTGGAATAATGTCCAGGGTGGGAGAAATAACTCTTGTCTGCTTGAGGCAAGTGGGAATGGGGAGCGGCTTAAAGAGCTGGGCATGTTTAGCCTGAAGAAGAGAAAGATGAGAGGAGACATGATAGCCATGTATAAATATGTGAGAGCAAGTCATAGGGAGGAGGGAACAAGCTTGTTTCCTGCTGCCCTGGAGACTAGGACGTGGAACAATGGCTTCTAACTACAAGAAAGGAGATTCCCCCTGAACATTAGGAAGAACTTCCTGACTATGAGAGCTGTTCAGCAGTGGAACTCTTTGCCTCAGAGTGTGGTGGAAGCTCCTTCTTTGGAGGCTTTTAAACAGAGGTTGGGTGGCCATCTGTCTGGGGTGTTTTGATTGTGATTTTGCTGCACGAAGGCAGGAGGTCCTTGGACTAGATCAGTGATGGGCAACCTTTTGAGCATGGTGTGTCAACATTTGCCAAAAAAACCGAGCATAATTTGGGTGGTGTGTCACTTCAAGAAAAAAAACATAATTTTGCAATATTTAGTTTAAATAATGGGAGTGTGGACTCAGATAACCCAGTTCAAAGAAGATATTGTGGAATTTCCTGCCTTGATATTCTGGGGGATAGTGCTGTGTGGAAAGGCCCTGAGAAGGAAGGAAGGGGAATAGATACAGATACACACACACACACACACACACACACACACACACACAGAGAGAGAGAATAGGAAGAGAGCAGGGAAAAGGGTGAGGAAGGAAGGAAGGGGAATATCTATCTGTCTATCTATCTATCTATATGTGTGTGTGTGTATACACACACACACACAAAGAGAATAGGAATAGAGCAGGGGAAAGGGTGAGAAGGAAGGAAGGAATATACTGTATATGGACCAACTTCGGCCCGCCATGTGTTTTGGTCTTCAACTCCCACAATTCCAAACAGCCAGTAGGAAGTCCAAAATACCTGGCGGGCCAAAATTGGTCTATGCTCCCCTATGCAGATTTACATAGGGCACATTCACGCCAATAGAACACAAGATCTTTGTCAAAGTGGCTAAACATAGGTAAGTCTGATGAAGCTGAGGATCGCTTCTAATCTCTCTATATGAAAATGCTCTGATCATTTTGAGTGACATCATAACTCAAAATCCGCTGAATGAATTGCTGCCAAATTTGGCCACAGGACACCTACTAACCCAAGGAGTGACCATCACTCAAAAAATTGATATTGCCATTTGGGAGTTATAGGTGCTGGGATTTATTGTTTACCTACAATCAAAATCATTCTCAACTCCACCACCAATGGAATTATGCCGTCACACCAGGTCTGTTTAAAATTAAAACTGGCAGATGTGTTGTCCTTTCTATCTGGTGGACTGCAGAGCGCTTGCTGAAAAGCTAGGTGGTCTAGCAACCCAAAAAAAACACTCCAAAATAAAGTTGAAAATCAGTTTATTCAATAACAAAGTCTTTGCAGGACTTGGCACAGCTTAATGGTTGCAAAAAAAAACCAGAGTGGAAATGCCTTGGGTTGTTGCTCAAAAGATTCCCACTGCTTCCCTTTGGATGGCAGGAAACCCGATATTTCCCACCCTGGTCCTAGGTGTTTGGTTGAAGAAACCACTCCTTCCCCCCTCTAAACCTAAGACCAGTCCAAAGGTGACCTAAAGCTGGGCTGGTAACCAGATGTCTATCCTATACAGCATGCAAAGCCAGTCTCTGCAAGGTACCATAAACTCATCTGGTTCCAGCAGTCCCCCAGCTAATGGTCAAGCAAATAGCAATCAGCAGGTTAGCATGCAGGTTAGCACCCAGGTAAGCACCCAGGTAAGCACCCAGGTAAGCACCCAGTACTTACGGTGACCCTTTCGGAGCCAATCCTGGCTGGCCAAAAACACATCTGAATCCCTTCATTCAATGAAAGGAACTGAAACACTTTCTAAAATGGAGGCCAATCCCCAGGAAGAAAAAGGGGCGGACACCAACTAAAAAGATACATTTGCAGAGCTTTAGGCGGCAAATTCTGCACCAGGCTGCAACCCTGCTAATAATTAACAGGCAAGGTGTCAGAGTGCCTGGAACAGTCCCAGGAAAAATGCAAAAGGAAAAAAATGCTGCCTTTTAAAACCAAACTATGGGGCTATGCATATGAAACGTCTGGAGGACGGAACAGGAATAGAACCAAACTTGGCACACAGGACTTCCATGACCAACAGAAAACACTAGAAAGGTTTAGTGGGCATTGACCTTCAGTTTTGGAGTTGTAGTTCACCTACATCCAGAGAGCACTGTGAATTCAAACAATGAAGGATACACCAAACTTGGCACTAATACTCAATATGCCCAACTATGAACGCAGGTGGAATTTGGGGGAAATAGACCTTGACATTTGGGAGTTGTAGTTACTAGGATTTATAGTTAATCTACAATCAAAGAGCATTCTGAATCCCACCAACAATAGAATTGGACCAAACTTCCCACACAGAACCCCCATGACTAACGGAAAATACTGTGTATTCTGGTGGTCTTTGGTGACCCTTGTGACCCCCCCTTGTGACCCCCCAGGGTTGAGAAATGCTGCCTTATGGCCATCCAGTCCAGCTCTCTTCACTAGGGCAAGAAAACATAATCAAAGCCCCCCTGACAAAGAGTCATCCAGCCATAGATAGATAGATGATGCACACACACACACACACACACACACACACATAGTATGTATATGACAGATATAGTATCATAGATTTGAAAGGGACCCTTAAAGAAGGACAATGATATGTTGCATGTTCCAGAGTAGGCAAACCAAACAATCTCTACATCAACACTGACAAAGAAGCAACAAGAAATATTGTTTACCCATAAGCATGAAGACGTATATTAGAAACCAACACTTTCTCATTACATTATTTTCCAGATCACCAGACTGGGCCACAACAATGCGTGGCAAGGGACGGCTTGTATTTATTAAGATGCTAATTGTATAATTTCCCAAGAGATCAATTCCTTGCCTATATCCTCTGCTCTTACACCTCGGTTTCTCCACCTTCTAAGACTATTATGTGTGTATTTGAGGTGGCCAGGTATTTGGGTATAGAATAATCTATTCTATGTATTTAGAATAGGCTGATATTATATCCAATGTATTCCAATATAACAGAGTGAAAAGCATAAAGTCTCTGCTCTGCTTAGAATGCAGTGACCTATGCCACAATTAACTTGTGACCTGAAGGGAGTATGTATCAGAGAAAAAGCGAGAAAGAGCCAAAACCGACCACAAGGCCCAGGGGACTTTGAGAAAGACAGTAAGTCTAGAAAAAGTGTGTTTCTATGCCAAGATGAAATTGCTGAAAAACAGGTTTTGGGCCAAAAGGGTCTTTGTGACATTTTGTGGTCAGTTGACTTGAGATGACCAGGACAAATCGATAAAAGGATCAGCAAGCATCTGGAAACTTGTTTTTCACAATAGAAGATGAGATCAGCAATAATGATGCAGGGATAAGGAGGGAGAAGGAGGTCTTACAATGGGAGGTCCTTCTCCCTAGAGCAGGGCTGTCCAACTGGCGGCCCCGGGGCCGGATCCGGCCCCGTAGCCTGTTGGACACGGCCCCGCCTATGCCCTCAGCCGCCATTTTTAAATTTATTTTTTTTAAAAAAATCAATTTTTAAAAAAAATGGCGGCCGGGGGGAGGGGGAGGCGGGGCAGGGGAGGAAGAGAGCTAGCTCCTCCTTTTCGGCGCCCCCCTCCTACCTAGGGCGGGGAGCCGCCGAAAAGGGGCAGAAGGCGGCGCCAAGAGCAGCGCGTCACAGGCCTGGCGTGACGCGCTGCTCTTGGCACCGCCTCTCCTCCTTTTCGGCGGCTCCCCCGGCCTAGGAAGGGAGGGGGGGCGCCGAAAAGGAGGAGTAGGCGGTGCCAAGGGGCAGCGCGTCACGCCAGGCCTGTGACGCGCTGCCGTTGGTGCCGCCTTCTGCCCTTTTTCGGCACCGAGAGAGGGACGGAGAAGCGATCCCGGCAGGGAGGAGGAGCCAGCTGTCTTCCTCCTGCCTGGATCGCCCCTTCTCCCTTTCTCGGCGCCGCCGTTGCGAGGCAGTTTGCAGCGGCGGCGCCGAGAGAGGGACGGAGGGGGCGATCCAGGCAGAAGGAAGACAGCTGGCTCCTCCTCCCTGCCTGGATCGCCCCGTCTCCCTTTCTCGGCACCGCCGCTGCGAACTGCCTCGCAGCGGCGCCGCCGAGAGAGGGACGGAGGGGTGATCCAGGCAGGAGGAAGACAGCTGGCTCCTCCTCCTGCCTGGATCGCCCCTCCGTCCCTCTCTCGGCGCCGCCGCTGCGAACTGCCTCGCAACGGCAGCGCCGAGAGAGGGACGGAGGGGATCGCCCCTTCTCCCTCTCTTCTCCCTCTCTCTGCGCCGCCATTGCGAGGCAGTTTGCAGCGGCGGCGCTGAGAGAGGGACGGAGGGGGCGATCCAGGCAGAAGGAAGACAGCTGGCTCCTCCTCCCTGCCTGGATCGCCCCTTCTCCCTCTCTCCCTTTCTCGGTGCCGCTGCTGCGAACTGCCTCGCAACGGCGGCGCCGAGAGAGGGACGGAGGGGGCGATCCAGGCAGGAGGAAGTCAGCTGGCTCCTCCTCCTTCGCCCCTCCTCCTTCCCGCACCGCACCGCGTCCGCGGGGAGGAGGAGGGGCGAAGGAGGAGGAAGTCAGCTGGCCCGCCCCTCGCCCCGCCCCCGCTATCAGCCCGCCCCTGCTCACTGATCACCTGCGGCCCCCCAGGTGATCAGTGACACTTCTTCCGGCCCTTGGGCCGGAAGAAGTTGGACAGCACTGCCCTAGAGCAGGGGTGCTCATTAGGTAGATCGTGATCTACTGATAGATCTCAAAGGGCATCCTGGTAGATCTCAAAGGGCATCCTGGTAGATGGCAGGCAGATCGCAGGCACAGTGTGAATGGCTCCCGTGCCATTTGTGAGGAATGCTCAGGGGCTCATTATACTCACATTTAGTTGAATTCAGTCTTAAAATATATTATATGGCTCCCACTGAAATAAATTTCCTAATATTTTGCTTTTATGGCTCTCTGAGTAGTGGGTAGGTAGATTTTTGGGACTTGGTTGTTTTATAAGTAGCTCGCATGCTGCAAAAGTGTGAGCACCCCTGCCCTAGAGTGTATAAAAGATGAGGTTTTCTGAGTGAGTGCCAGGTTTTCAGCTGGCTCCGCACAGACTTAACATCTTCTGTGTATACTGTTGCCTCATTAAATTAATTATTAAATAAAGAAACTTATCTTAACTGAGAGCAAAAGGTTTGTGTCTTTTGTCTGGCTTCAAGGAAAAACTACAGAGCCTATAATCCACTTTATATTAACATATGTATACATTGATTTGTAAATGTCTCTATGGACTAACGTGTGAAGCCTTTGTTTATATTAGTGATTTATATACTATTCTAGCACCTATAGACGTTACCATTGAATTATATTGTATTTAACGTGTGCAGCCTGTGTTTATATTAGAGACCTACATACTATTCCAGCATCTATAGATGCTACCATTGTATTATATTGTCTTTTCATTTTCTTGAATAATTGCATATTGTTGATGTCTATTGTTAATGCAACAATTTACTGAATGATAGAGTGTTTATTTTTCATTGTATAATAAGGTGACTTAACCCAATATTTTTGAATGATATAGTGCTCATAACTTTATATACAATGTGGTGATGTAACCAGCCTCTGATTTATTTGCATTTATATACCGTACTTGTATTATCTTCTCTCAACTTTGAAATTACAACATATTGTAATACTTGATTTATTCAGTACTTGCTTTTTCCTTACCCCTTTTGTGTTCCAATGACTGGAATGAGCACAAGGGAGGCAGAGTAGTGAGTTTTATACAGGAATTAGGGACTTTTATACAGGAACACCATTAATGATGTTTTTCTTGACTGTAGAAACCTGGGCAATAAATTAAACCGAAAGAGGGCTTTGTGAGTGGTGTAAATAAATTGCTGGCAAGGTTCTGCAGGGAGTGATAGTAATTGTGTAGTCCACAATTGGCCCCTTGGAATTTATGGCATAGGTAGAAATAGGAAAAAATAGTGGACCCTAAAACAGAATATAAAAGTCCACAAGGAAATTGCAGAGAAAGCATTTGTGATGTTACCTGTGTTTAACAAATCCAGGTTAAAAACCGACTCCTTTGCTAAAACAGGCTCTCTTTCTCTGGGTGTATCTACATGGTAGAATTAATGCAGTTGGACACACTTTTAACAGCCATGGATCAAGGCTATGGAATCAGGATTTTGTAGCTCACTGAGATATCAGCACTCTTGGGTTAGAGAAGCTGCATTAATTCTACTGAGCTTTCTCTCTCTCCCACTCCTCCTCCCTTTCTCCCTTTATATGCAGACATGTATAGCAAACAAAATACTTTGGAGCAAACTGCTCCAGATCTCGTCAGATACAGCATAGCCTCATCATGGAAGTGTTCTGAAGCCCAGATGGGTGGCCAGATTGACTGCAATCAGTACCATTGACCTCTCCTCTTGGGGACCTTGCTGGCAACATCATTTCTATTGGGATCATAACAGAGTGCCCACCCAAGTTATCTCCACAAGCAAGGCTCTGTCGGGAAGCTATTTCTGGTTTGCAAGAGAGTGGTGGATATTTTTTTGAGGTGCTGACACTTGGTCTGGTTCCAGCATGATCCAGCTCTTCACATTTCAATAGACACTGGGATCACTCAAAAATTAAAATTTCAGTTCCTATTGAGCTGGGTGAATGACTATAACAAACACTTCTACTGCAAAACTAGCATTTTGCAAGTGAAATCCACATGATGTAGACGTGAAAAAAATCCACCCATTCAGATGTAGCCATAAACACAAGTAAAATATATCTAGAACTGAATTTAAAAGTCTAATTACCTGGTAGAGGTTGCACAGGGACAATGGGAAGAAAGGTACCTACAAAGAACAAAGCAAACTGATTAAAAACTGCCCCTGATATAGAAGTCTCTGAAAGAGGGGTTTGTCTATTAGTTCTTTGAAAACCTCATGTTCATATAAGCAAAGCACCTATACCAGGGGTGCCCACACTTTTTCATCATGCGAGCTACTATATGAACAATCAAGTTGAAAAGATCACCTGTTGTGTATCACACGCTCCTACTGCAGCCTTCTGTCCGCACGGGGCTTCTTTCTTGCCTGCCCACGAACTCGTCGCTGCGCGGACCCGGAAGGGAATCCTTCTTGCCTGCGCACGCGCTCTCTCTTAATGTCTTCGTTTCCTTCCTCCTTACTGCTGCATGCTTCCGCGAAGCAGGAAGTCCCCAACCCATTTTTCTTGCGTGCACAGCAGGCCCCTCCCACACACGCAGCAGGAAGGTATTTATAGGCGCACCCCCCAGCGCTACGGCCAGATGTGGCTTCGGCGGTGGCTCGGAAGGCGCAGGGCTGGGAAGAGGGGTTGCCTGGCTGCTGTCTGGGCCAGGAAACTTAACCGAGAGAGGGACCCACATGAGGCTGGAGCCTCCCCACGGCAGCCTCCCCCCTCCCTCGAGGCTTCCTTACCTGGGCAGGAGAAGGAAGAGTGGAAGAGGTGCTTCCCCAAAGTGACAGATGCAGCCGGGGGGGGGGGCACCCTTCCTTCCTTTCGGGGGTGTCACTCAGAAAGGACGCCCAACTGGATGGCTGGCAGGAAGGAGGACCCCTCCCACTGGTGGCAGTCTATGCCCACGGGGGGGGGGGAGAGAGAAGGGTGCCTCTTCCTAGCCAGCTCTGAAGAGCCACCCTCTCTCTCTCTCTCTCTCTCTCTCTCTCTCTCTCTCTCTCTCTCCCCCCCCATGGGCCCTTGCTGCTTTTCTCCTTCGAGGGTGAGGGAGGGCGAGGCGGAGAAAGGCGGCAAGGGCACAAGCAGCAGCAGCAGCAAGTGGAGTCTCCATCCCCGCAGCCCCCTCCTCCTCGGGTTCAGCCCCAGGAACACGGCGGAGCCCTCCCTCCTCGCCCCCAACCAAGGAAAGAAAGCAGCCCCACACAGCTCGCTCGCCCAGGTCTCGGCTTGGAATGGGAGTCCCGAGGGCAGCAGCAAAGTTTGTGGCGGGGCTTGCTTGGCTTTGCCCCACTTTGCCTCCTTCGCCTCTTTCTCTCTCCCTCTCCCTCTCTCCTTCCAGTGCCCGCCTGCCTGCCTGCCAAAGGAATCCGAAAAAGTTCTCCGGATTTCTTTCTTCTCTCCTTGGCTCTCTCTCTCTCTCATACACACACACATTCCCTCCATCCCTCCCACAGCCTCGCATCCTATCCGTGCGCGTGCCTTCGCCTTGCTCCCGCCCCTGCCCCCCCCCCAGCAGCAACCAATGGGCGGTCATGTCACCACACCGTGCGTGGCAAGACGAGCGCCTGGGCCCACCTACTAAAGCCTCATTTTGGCAAAAGAAGCCCCACGAAAGCAGCTGGGGGAGCGCACATGCGCGCTCATGGCAGGAGCATGCCATCCGGCTGGTGAGGCCAAAGATCACCTGGAAGTGGGCCAAAGATCACCTAGGTGCTCCCGATCACCATAATGAGCACCCCTGACCTATACAGTAGCTGTACCAAAAATAAAGCAAGCCATCAAAAAAGATGGATGTAAAGCTCAAATGACTTACTGTTTACAGCCTATAACTGCTTCCAGGAGCTGAAATAACAGTGTGATCCCAACAGAGCCCAGAAAGGTGTTTGGGAAGAGATTACACTCCTAGTTAAAGAAAAACTTGGATGAAAGATAAAGTAGATTTGTTACTTATTAGCAACACTGGGGATTTTGTACTATCAGTTACTCCCAACCTTTGCAAAAAAATTGGGCATAGATAAACAATGAGGTGGGCAGATGGCCCTAGCAGGAAAGAGCCTAAAGAACATGGACAGAGACAATTTAATGTCAAGAATCAGAAGAGATACTGGACTAGAGTCTTCTGGGGTCTAGGATTTGGGAATTGGTCCAGATCAGGACCACAGGACCTAAAAGATAGGCCCAACAGGGACTCGGCCACTGGGTCTAGCCCATCCAAAGTCAGGTTTTTACTAGACCAACCTAATTGGGTAATTGGATCAGCCTCCCAAGAGGCCCTGGATGATCAATCTAGTGGGCAAGGGTGAAGGTACTCGGAGGTCTTTTTTACGCCAGCCCCGGCGCTAGGAAAGAACTTGACATCAAGACCTAAGAGTATTACCTCTGATCAGACTCCTTTTCAGGAGGCATTGGACCAGCTGGGCACTTAGTTGCCCATGAAAAAGGACTACAAATATCAGTGGTCTCTGGGATGGGGAAGTATGGTGGTAGCCTCAGGCCAAATGCGAGAAGGAGGGGGAGTCATGAGAAGACTTGTCCACCTTCTGACCTGCGGGCTATTCCTAGATACACTGGTGACAGTCCTCCAAATATCTCCCCTCCTATTCTGGTGTTAATGAATGCGAGATCAATTCGGAACAAGATCTCCACCATTAGGGATTTCCTCTTGGATAATAAAGTTGATATAGCTTACATTACTGAAACTTGGCTGCAGGAGGGTGACGAAGTCCTCCTGCAAGAACTAACATCACCAGGGTAAGAACTAACATCACCAGGGGTGGCAATACTAATCCGTGACAGGTTTTCTTCCAGGGCGGCTCCAGCGCCGAACATCCCCAGCATTGAATGTACTGGCCTTGTGTGGGATTCGCAGGAGAGTGTAGCCTTTCTACTGGTATACCGAGCACCTAATGCACCAGTGGACAGCTTACCAAAGCTGCTGGAGGTCGTGTCGGATTGGGCCTTGAGGTTCCCCAGACTTGTTGTCCTGGGGGACTTCAACATACACGCCGACGCGGCCCCCGTTCCTGGAGCAGTGAATGACCTAATGTCATCCATGGCGACCCTAGGACTCTCACACTGTAGTACTGGGCCCACACATCAGGCTGGGCATGCCTTCAATTTGGTCTTCTGCGCTAGAATCCAAGTGATCCTAACCTCAGTTACTGAGGCTCCATTGTCGGACCACTGTGTCCTGGAAGTCCGGTTGGAGTTGGCCACACCTCCTGGTAAGTGTGCCAGACCTACTTGGGTTCGCCCGAAGAGACTTATGGAACCCACAAGGTTCCTGAATGCTCTGAGGGGATTGGAGACTGTCAGCGTCTCGATCGAAGAGCAGGTAGAGGCATGGAACAGCGGTCTCTCCGCCGCACTCAACGAGATTGCCCCTAGACGCCCTCTCCGACCCCGCAAGAATCGGTCCCCTTGGTACACCAAAGAATTGTGATCAATGAAGCAGGAGAAGAGACGGCTAGAGGGCGTGTGGCGGGAGCATCATGACGAAGCTATGAGATCAACTTATAAGCTGTTTAAGGACGCTTATGAGCATGCTGTCAGAGAGGCGAAAAAATTGTATTATGCCTCCCTGATAGAGTCTGCTAGCTCACATCCAGCAAAATTGTTCGGTATCATTTGGTCTTTGATGATGGTCCCTACTGTCCCAAATAGTAATGATCTGGCCCCTTCAGCTGAGGTTTTCCAGAGCTTCTTTGCATACAAGATCTCACTACTCCACCATGATCTCCCTGTCACGGTTGATACAGTGAGCGAACTCGAGACTCCGTGGCCACTCGACGGGCCTACCTTCGACCAGTTCCAGCTGCTGGACGTAGGGGTAATCAACAAGATCATTGCTGCAGCTGGACCAACAACTTGCTCCCTCGACCCGTGCCCCTCCTGGCTTGTTAGATCTTGCTGGGAGGGGTTACGTGGACCTCTGTTGAATATAGTAAACAGTTCCCTTGAGCAAGGTGTTTTTCCAGAGAGTTTAAAAGAGGCAATGGTAAGTCCGCTGCTGAAGAAGCCGGGTCTAGATAGCTCGGTTCCCTCTAATTACCGCCCAGTTTCGAATTTACCGTTTCTGGGCAAGATGATTGAGAGGGCAGCAGCGGGACAGCTGCAGCGGTTCTTAGACGATTCAGCCGGATTAGATCCCTTCCAGTCTGGCTTCCTGAAAACAGGACCGGACGAAGGTAAAAAATTATAGTAAGCCAACCTTTTTTTTTGGCACCCCCTGGGTTTTCAGTGTGGTGATGATGCTAGTTTCACGCATGCACCATTGGGACAGAGTGCTTCTGGTAGAGGGAGTAGCGAAACACACTCCCAAGAGGATGAAAAGGGCGGGGGAACATTTTGCAGCCGGGGCGGAGCCTCCCACCTCTGGCTGCAAAATGTTCCCTGGCTTGTCCTTTTTGGCCTCTTGGGAGTGTGTTTAGCAACCTCCTCCACCAGAAGCGCTAGGTCCCAATAGCGCATGCGTGAAAGTTTCACGCATGCGCTATTAAAACAGCACTCCCAAGAGGATGAAAAGGACAAGCCAGGGAACATTTTGCAGCCGCAGCAGAGCCTCCTTCTGCGCGCCGAATCTGGCGGCCGGATGTGCCCTTGGCCATGTGGCACCTTGAGGCAGCCGCTTACTTTGCCTCTACTAAGATCCGCCCCTGCCTGGAAATTAGGACTTGGAGCAATGGGTTCCAATTACAGGAAAGGAGATTCCACCTGAACATTAGGAAGGACTTCCTGACTGTAAGAACTATTCAGCAGTGGAACTCTCTGCCTCAGAATGTGGTGGAAACTCCTTCCTTGGAAGCTTTTAAACAGAGACTGGATGGCCATCTGTTGGGGGTGCTTTGATTGTGCTTTTCCTGCATGGCAGGGATTGGACTAGATGGCCCATCTGGTCCCTTCCAACTGTATTATTATATGATTCTTAGAGTAAATTACGGGCAGTGAAAGGCGATTATAAAGTGTTTTCAGGTGATTGGTTTCCCCAATGCTACTGTCAGGAAATGGGTGGTTATTTAGTTCTGGTTCCCTTTTGATCTCTCCCTATTTTGCGTATTGTTCATTGCCCATTATTTGCAAAGGCTGACACAGCTGAATGTCTTTGCTCTGCACATGTTGGCCTACTGGGGGCGAATCTAGAAAATTTCCACAATAAAAAGGGGGGGGGTGCCCAGACAACATTCTGGCCAAACTGGGAAACTCTCATTTGTGGTGAATTAATTTGATAGTGGGTTTATTCCACGCCTTCTTGGAAGGCGCGGTATAAACCCACTACTTCCAGTGTCTGGACTGCAGAATACTCAATCCAGATAGTATTCCCATAGTTTTCCAGGCTAAATTAGCCCAGAAAATTGTGGGAATACCAATTTGCTCCCCAAAAGCCCCTTAAACTTAGTTTTAAAAGAAAAGAACTCACCCAGCTTCCATGGGATGGCTACTGGAGTTCTCCTGGCACATATAAATGATGTGCCAGGAGATGGGATGGGGGTGGGGGGAGATGGGAATCCATGGAGGCTGGGTGAATAATTTTCTTTTAAAACTCGGTTTAAGGGGCTTTTGGGGAGGGGGTTATGGTGTCCCGGTGTTGTACTGGGAAGTCCCAGTACAACATCTGGACACCCACCGCAGAAAGTGTGCGCTTTCTGGGATGAGCGTGGACAGGGCTCCAGGAACATTCATGTTTTTAAAACGTGAATACCCCTGAGATAAAGCCCTGTCTGGACAGGTACTGGGTTGACTTGATGAAAGGCGAGCTGCAGAAATGCAACAGTTCTTGGAAGATGAATGTGTTTGACCATACCAGTGGGGTTAGTGCAAGATAATTTCCTGGTGGATTGTGCACATGGCTCATAAGCCAAGCCAGAAAATGTTGGTGAGCTGATGCTCAAAAAACAAGCCAAGACAGAAAGAAAGAAAGAAAGAAAGAAGAAAGAAAGGAGTTGGAACTCAAGGGGAAAAGGGAAACCAAAAGAGGGTTACTATTTGAGATAAATGATTTTAATGTTTCTAATGTTTACGTATATCTAGACTATTTTTGTCCCGACATGGGATGTTTGCCGTTTATATGTTGTGCTCCACCCTAAGTCCTCTTTGGGATGGGAAGGGCAGAATATAAATGTTTCAAATAATAATAATACTACTATTTGATTGCTGGATGGTAAATCTATTTGGAATCTAAAGAAAGCAAGAGTTCAGAGAGGCAGATGGTTGCAGGAGCAGAAGCTATAGCTAGGTCCAGTGTTTTTCATACTGGGCTCCTCCAGATTTTTTGGACTACAGCTCCCAGAAATCTCAGCCAGTTTACCAGCTGCTAGGAATTGAGGGAGCTGAAGCCCAAAACATTTGGAGAAGCAGAGATGGAGATACTCTGGGTAAGTCAATCCACACCAGGTCATGCACGGGTAAGCCAGAAAGTTCACGAAGAAAGGCATTGGGTTAAAGTCTCAGCTTGAGGATGTGGGGTTACTTGAGAGTTTTACGCACACTTTGCTGCATCCCCAAACTTTTTCTAATGTGAGTTAAATAGAATTAACTAACTTTAACCCAGAAGTAGAGAAAGCAGGCGTAGATTTTTATGTGTTTTATCTCTCACACAGGTACATAGGTATCAAAATGTTACTAGCATGGTTAACAGAATGTAATAAATACTAGGGATGTGTGATCCATTAAAAATGGTTCAAAAGTAATTACAAAACTAGGGGCGCTGGCACTTCGTTTCTACAGTGTGTCTAAAGTAAACATAATGGAAAATTCCATTACTATAACGAGAGTAACGGAATTTCGTTAGTATTTCGTTATAGTAATTGTGCATATAACAACAATAATTGGGGAAACTTAGGGGCTCCTCTCTCCCTCATTTTTAAAGTTATTGGGGCGAAACTTGCTACAATGGTACTACTGTTAGCCCACCAAATTTCCAAACGTTTCATTTACCCATGAATGTTTGGTGAATTTTCTAAGTTTTAGGGAGGGACAGACCACTTTCTTCACGATCCTGTTTGGTGCTCTCTGAGGCTGATGCAGTCTAGGAAATGTAGTTTAGGGCAGAGCTTTTTGAATTCTCTGGTGTAGGATTCTTTCTATCCCAAACTACATTTCCCTGAGTTCTGTGCTGTTTCCAAAATGCACTGCTCCCTCTTTTACCCACTGCTAATGCTGAACCTGCATTAATTTCACAGAGGAATGGCAAGGCACTAAGGTAGCCTTTGGCTTTGCTTCCTTGCCTTGCATTGAATAGGAAACTGATTTTGGGAGCCTTCTACTAAACTAAAATGAAAAAGTTTCAATTCTAAAATATTAGGTGTGGGCCATGCAAAATGCTTTGAATATGGCTTCCCATTTACAAACTTCCAATTTTCTTACAATTCTGAAACTTCTGGTTTTTTTCTTTACAGAAGCCAAATAAATACAGATGGTAATAACTGTGTAGAAAATTAGAGGGACCCTTTCTAAAGTAGTGTTGATAATAAAACTTCCCAACATTACAAGTAATTATCTGAAGGAATTCATGCACCCAGGTTCCTACATGTCTTATTGCAAAAGGTTTCCGAGAAAGAGAAATAGAGGGAAAAGAAACAAATAAATACAATTCCCAGGGAACACTATCCTTAAATTTCTGTGTGTGAGAGAGAAGAGGGGAGAGGGAGACTGAGACATTTCAAAATTCAGCTTGTTAGTTCATTAAATAAATTCCTAGTCCTTTTTAAAAGAAGGGGACACTGCTCAAAATCCAATGCTGGAATGGTAGTGATGTGCTAAATAGCATTACTTGGGAAACAGTTTCAGTGTTCTGAATAGCTTTTTTTCTCATTGTTATGAAATCCAGAAAAAAACCTAAGCAAACAAGAGAGGATTGGTTATTTGATTTATTTAAATTTCTAAAGAGGATAAAATCAAGCTTTTCTTGGTGTAATTTTGCATTATTCAGAAATCATCATGATCATTATCGTTATTTATAACCCAATTTAATGTAGCTCAATCTGCATTATATAAAATGCAATTCAAACTGCATCATATATAATGCAGTAAATATTGCATTATATGGCAGTTTAAATGGGGCCTCTGATGAACCCCTTAGAGCAGGGGTCGAGAACCTATGACTCGGGAGCCAGATGTGGCTCTTTTCATGATTGCACCTGGCTCTCCAGAGCAGCCCGGGCCTTGGTTTCCCATCATGCAGCGGGGAGGAGTGATATAAATGCAGCTTCCTTCTTCCTCTTCGCTGGGGATGGCAGAGCCTGGCGCCGCCGCCTCATCCTTATCTTCCTCTTGGTCCTCTGCCACGGTCCTCGGGGGAGGCGGGCCTGGCCCTGGCGCTGCGGACCCGGCCTCGCTGCCCCTGGGGGACACCCAGCTCATTGCCCTCATCGTCAGGCAGCTCAAGAGCCGCTGCCTTTTCAACGCTTTCCGGAGGGACTCTCTTGCCGACACCAAGGTCCATCTTGGCTCCACCCCCTCCTCCCCCTTCATTCCTTCCTTTATCTTCTTTTCTTTTCCCCTCTCTTTTTCTTTCATTCTTTTTCCTCCCTCTCCCTACCTTTTTTCCTCCCTCCCTCTTCATTCTTTCCTTCTTCTTCCATTCTTTCCTTCTCTCCTTCCTTTTCTCTCCCTCCTCTTTTCTCCTTCCTTCCTCTTCCTTCCTTCCTTTCTCCCCTTCACCCTTTCCTTCTCGCCTTCCTTTTCTCTCCCTCTCTCCCCTTCCTTCTTTCCTCCATTCTCCCTCTTCCTTCCTTTCTTCCCCCCCTTCACCCTTTCCTTCTCTCCTTCCTCTTCCTTCCCTCTCTCCCCTTCCTTCTTTCCTCCATTCTCCCTCTTCCTTCCTTCCTTTCTCCCCTTCACCCTTTCCTTCTCCTTCTCTCCTTCCTTTTCCCTCCCTCACTCCCCTTCCTTCTTTCCTCCCTTCCTTCCTCTTATATTCTTTCCCCCAAGTCTTCCTTTCCTTCTCCTTCCTTTCTACTTCCCTCTCTCTCCCCTTCTTTATTTTCTTCTTTTCCCTTCATTATTTTACTTTTACCTCACTCCCTTTCCTTTCTTTTCCACACCCTTTCCTTTCCTTCCTATTTCCTTCTTTCTTTTCCCCTCCTTGTATCTCTCCTGCTTTTCTTTTCTTCCTTTTCCATAGTTCGTTCTTTTCTTTCTTCCTCTCCTCTCCCTCCTTTATTTCCTCTGTCTTTCTTTCTTTCCCCCTTCCTTCCATCTTCTCTTCCTTCCCAGAGTCCTGAGCATGCCTTTTGCAGAGCCAGGTCTGAAGTGTCCCATCATTCTCCCAGGGAAATATTTTTCTCATAGTATATATGTATATACTCACATTTAGTTGAATTCTGTCTTAAAATATATTTTATATATTATATGGCTCTCACTGAAATAAATTTCCAAATATTTTGCTTTCATGGCTCTCTGAGTCAAAAAGGTTCCCGCCCCCTGTCTTAAAGGGGTTTCTTGGCAAAATTTGTTCAACAGAAGTTTGCCTTTGCCTCCCTCTGGGGCTGAGAGAGTTGCCCAAGGTCACCTAGGCAGTTTCTATGGCTTGGTCAAGGAGTCCAACCCTTGTTTCTAGAGTCATAATCCAATGCTCAAACCATCTTACTGGCTCTCTTAATTAAAGCATTCAGACAAAAAATATTGAGGATCGCATCTCCAATTTCTCCAGTGTA